>DF357335.1:212533-230181 GCA_000787875.1 Solanum virginianum | reverse complement strand
TGGACGTTTAAAGCTTAAAATCAAAATAGAATAATTTCTTCCAAAATTATTCAATTTCACATAATCTTGCAACTTACAATTTCAAAGACATAGAAGCCTGTATTATGATAGATTAACGTAAGAATCAATATTGTGACAACTTAACCTCAGAGTGCCAAAGAACAATTACGAACCATACACAAGCTCGGATTGCGGGAATAGAGTTCCCTTGAGGATCATATCAAAGCCTAATGTGAACTAGGACATACCAAAAATAAAGGTTGCTTTACATACCTCAAACGCCCTCCAATTCCCTCCAAATATAACCCAATCCAACTTATGCTCCGGGGTATCCAAGGTCAACAACAATTCATAACAATGTTAAATAATTAACTAAAGAATTCTTGGCATTAAATACCAAATTTACCTTTTATTCTATAAAAATTTCGACAGCATTTCCCCTTAAAAATATGCTACCCCAAAGGCGTTAAATTCCAAATTTAACCTTAATTCTATAAAACTTTTGGCAGCATTTCCTCTTAAAAATATGCTACCCTGAAAATCCAACTCGGCTCAAATCAACAACAACAACAACAACAATAACCCAACAACATCAAGAATCAATTCCAATGCCAATATAACAACAATAACTTCAATTATCATCATTTAATCGCAACTACAAAACCAGACAGCATACCAACATTTACATAAAGATGATTTCCATCTATTTCTTCACACTATAATAATCATATCATGCTAACCAAGCATCAATTCATCATTCCGACACAACACAACACTATATATATACGTACATGTACCAATTCAGCCCCAATACTCCATATAAACATGTAAATAGTTTCCAATACTTTTTTCACACTACAATGATCATAGTATACTACTTAGGCAACCATTCATAATTCCAACACAATATAACACTACACCACCTATTATAAATATACCACACGGCCACACCCAACACACATACAATTCCTTTCCAACCTTCCATAATTCATAATTTTCCTTCATTTTAAGATACTACAACATATATACGACCTTCATAACACATAAAAATAAAATTAAATCATACCTTTTTCGACTTCACACTTGAGCTAAAGTTCCAAAAATAAGGAAAGAAATGTTTTCTTGCTCAAATAACACTTTCAAGCTACTTAGGAGCCTCAATATAGGAGGTTTGTAACATTTAAATAATTTTGGAGTGGAGAGAAAAGAATTTCAATATTTCCAAGTCTTGGCCGTGTCTCCTTGAAGGTTGTTCTTCAACATTGGTTTATTTTTGGCTAACTATGGATGCAAAAATGTATGAAAGAAATATCTTACATATATGTATACACATATAAATACAAGACTTGCCAAGTGTGGGTGGCCCACACTTGGTCCAACCAAAATTCAACACAAGTCAAGTAGGCCCCACCTGGTCCAATTAGAAGTTGTCACACATCCAAGTGGGTCCCACCTCATCTTCAAGAACCCAAATTTCAACAATTCCACTTTGGTCCCAAACTTTCCTAAAATATCACTTTTGTCTCGAGCTTTCCAATAATACCACGTTAGTGGTAAATTTTCCCAATAATGCCACTTTGGTCCCAAATTCTCGTAATTATTCCAATGCATAAAATGCGGGTTATAACATCCTCCCCCCTTAAAACATTCATCCTCAAATGTTAAAATTAGCCTTATGGGTTTCGTAACCAACTTAGGGGGAGTTTTCTTGCAATTACTATAATAACACATCCAATAATCAAAACATATTTACCTATCCAGTAATAAAGTCCAGCAGAAGATTGAATTACCTACCCATTCAAAAACTGGTTCCTCCCGGAAACTAGAATTGGACTGCCTTCTTTTGACATTTAACATTAGCATACCATGAGACTAACCAACCCATACCCATAATCATATCGAATCTTGCCATACCCAGCTATACCAGTTCGACCATGATTTATATATATATATATATATATATATATATATATATATATATATATATATATATATATATATATATACGGGCCGACAAGGCCACCCTAATGGGTAAAACTGCTCAACATACACATCATCCATGTCTAATCATACAAACTGGCACAACCCACATATATATGCGTCCACAGACCTCTAAGCAGACTGACAAAATCATAGAACGGGACAAGGCCCTGTCATACCCCTGAACGGATATATATATATAATGCAATGAACGAAAGTACACATATATATCAAAAGTGAGCTACGTAGTAAGGGAGCACTTCAATAGCAGAAGGAGGTCCTAAGCTGAAGGGCCACCAAACTGTATGTCGGTACCTGTGGGCATAAATGCAGCGCTCTGATACCACTTCTGTCACGATCCAGCCCCGTGACCATGACTAGTACCCGAATTGGGTACCCAAACGTAAACACCAAGCCAGATTACAAACAGATGTCTTAATCTTACAAAAATTTTGGCAGAGTTTCCTTTGTTTTATGCACTATCCCAAATTAACCCTGCAATCAGAAGAGTCCCAACAGAACGTTATATATATATATATATATATATATATATATATATATATATATATATATATATATATATATATATAGGGCATAAATGCAGCCCCCGAAGAAAGAGGGGTCAATACGAAATATGTATCGAGTATGTAAAGAAGAATATACCAACATATAAATCAGAGTATTAACTGAAGCAAAATTGTAATAAGCTAATGCATATCCAAAGTACCAAAATGCTTACTTTCCAAAATACAAATCACTTATCATTGTCTACAAATCATGCATACAAATCTATGGTGCCATAGCACTGAACAACATAAAAAGTTGCAACTCTCCGAATCTCCATTACATATCACAAATGAAATATAGGATAAGTGAGTCAGGCACTACGTGTCCCCATCCCTGAACTCACACATCACGTACCATATTCAAAAATAGCATAAGTGAGCCAGGCGGTACATATCGCCGTCCCTGTACTGACCCCAAACATAGCATACCACACAAGTGAGTTAGGCGCTACGTATCGTCGTCCCTGTACCCACATAAGCGAGTCGAGCGCTACGTATCGCCGTCCCCGCACTCACCCAAACATAGCATAATACGCAAGTAAACCAGGCGCTACGTATCATCGTACCTGTACTCCCGTGCTGATGAGCCAAGCGTTACGTATCACCATCCCTGTACCCATCGATCACATATCACAACACGAAAAGTGAGCAAGGTGTTGCGTATCGCCATCCCTATGCCCACCTTCCAGCACAGTACAATACCGAAACATATCATAAGGCATTAAATTAGTATCACAAATCCAAACGATGAGTAAAATAATTATATTTGAAATCAGAATACTAATTATTACAAATTCTTTCAAAAGTTATCAAAACTGCATAAAAGGGCATCGCGGGACCCATGGCCAGTGGGAACCTGAACTAGCTTAACTTACAGAGAACATACTCATTCTAAATCATACAAACTGCTACGAGACACTTCAAAATAGTTTTCGAGGCAATCCGAGCTTTTACTAAAAATTACGGATGTTTAAAGCTTAAAATCAAAATAAAATAATTTCTTCCAAAATTATTCAATTTCACATAATCTTGCAACTTACAATTTCAAAGACATAGAAGCCCATATTGTGATAGATTAACGTAAGAATCAATATTGTGACAAATTAACCTTAGAGTGCCAAAGAATAATTATGGACCATACACAAGCTCGGATAAGAATCAATATTGTGACAAATAAACTCAGAGTGCAAAAGAACAATTACGGACCATACACAAGCTTGGATTGGGGGAATAGAGTTCCCTCGAGGATCATATCAAAGCCTAATTTGAACTAGGACTTTTTCCTTAAAAATATGCTACCCCGAGAATCCAACTCAGTTCAAATCAACAACAACAACAACAACAACAACCCAACAACATCAAGAATCAATTCCAATGCCAATACAACAATAAAAACTTCAATTATCATCATTTAATCGCAACTACAAAACCAGATCAATAACAACAACAACCCAACAACATCAAGAATCAATTCCAATGCCAATATAACAACAATAACTTCAATTATCATCATATAATCACAACTACAAAACCAGACAGCATACCAACATTTACATAAAGATGATTTCCATCCATTTCTTCACACCATAATAATCATATCATGCTAACCAAGCATCAATTCATCATTCCGACATAACATAACACTATATATACGTACATGTACCAATTTGGCCCCAATACTCCATATAAACATATAAATGGTTTCCAATACTTTATTCACTCTACAATGATCATAGTATACTACTTAGGCAACCATTCATAATTCCTCTTTGTTTTTGGCTCAGTATGGATGCAAAAATAAATGAAAGAAATATCTTACATATATGTATAAATATATACATACAAGACTTGCCAAGTGTGAGTGGCCTACACCACACTTGGTCCAATAAAAATTCAACACATGTCAAGTGGGTCTCACCTTATCTTCAAGAACCTAACTTTTAATAATTCCACCTTGGTCCTAAACTTTCCTAAAATATCCCTTTGGTCCTGAGCTTTCCAATAATACCACATTGGTCCCAAATTTTCCTAATAATGCCACTTTGTTCCCAAATTCTCATAATTATTCCAATGCACGAAATGCGGGTTCTAACAGATTATATTCATTGGAACTATGCTTGGTTTGGGCTATGAAGCTATGCTTTATCATGAACTTTTATAATGGATTTCAAGGTACCCTACATGAGGGTTTTACTACATGTTGGTGGGTTGATTTGAATTAAGTTTACTCCTCTTATTTCACTCTTAAATTGGATAATTTTGAATAAGTATCACGAACCCACCATCTATTTGATAAAATGTCAAGTTAAGAATTCTCAAGTTATTGATGATCTATTACATGATTTACAAGTTAAGTGATTTCATGATTATTAAGGGCTTTCAAGCATGTATTGAATTCATGATAAGTATCTATGATTTAACAAGTATCAAGCTAAGCCCTATTTCAAGATTCTTACCTTTTGTGATATTTCAAGTATGTATTGTATTCATGAACAAGTATCTATTATTTTACAAGTATCAAGTGAAGCCCTATTTCGAGATTTTTACCTCTTGTGAGTCATTTATGTTAAAGCAAGGGTTCAAATATGATATGATCTACTCTTATGTTGAAGTTTGGCTCACTACTAGAGGTCAAGCATGTTTCAAGAGCTACTTATTTCATATTTCCATGTTTCTTACAAGCTAAACAAGTTATGGTTATTTCAAGTATTTTGTCAGATTTGACTTAGGACCGATTGAGGCTTAATATGGGGGCTCGAGTCAAGGGGTCCTTACATAAAGTCTTCAGTCTCTGAATTATCTACCACCATAAGATTATGATTATTACCTTTGCTATACTAGTGGATCCATCTAGTCATGTTATCATATTTGGTTTACCTTAGCAAGTAGACCACACCTAGCCAAGTGGTGTCATACTTGTCCACCTTACTAAAGGGGTGTCATGCCTTGGATTCCAAATTGTAGCTACTTGGTCTATGTTAGCTGAGGTCACTTCTCATATATATATGTTATATATATTGTGCAAGATGAATATTTTACAAACATATTTTATTGCGAGTATTGATCATGCATGCCATATTGAGATTATATATCTATTGCTTATGATTATGCATTTTGACTATATTGGCTGATGTCTTGTTGCATTGTATCACGCATACTTAGTACATTCAAACATACTAATGCATACTCTATACCTATATGATATTACCATGTAGGGATTGGAGCACCTTTTGCTCATCCTCCACGTGGCTAGTTGATACTTCAAAGATAACCTTTGGTGAGTCCTCGAGTCCAAGGAAACTATCTACATTACTCTTGCTATTTTGAGACTTCTTTATGTTGAACACTTATTATTATGAGGTGAGCCCAAAAAGTGTCTTGCCCCCTGCTCCATTCCAAGTTAGAGGTGTTGTTGGATACTATGATGTACTTATGCTATGATCTTGACTCTTTTATGCTTTTATGTAAATCAAGATTTCTCTTAGTCCTGCTTCCATTTTTATTTATATCTCTTGTTGGTGTTTATTTTGCTTCTGCAACCAAGGATGTGTGATTGATATACTAAGAGGCTTGTTTAGGTTCCTTTGGGTTCCTATTCACCGTGTCACAACTAGGCCCTAGGCTTGAGTCGTGACAATAATCAAGCATGAAATTGTATTCTTCAAAAATAGCTTTACACTATGATTATGTTTTTACTAATCTTTCAAGCAAGCTACATGAAAAATATGAACTGAGTTTTTATGATGAAATTGAAGCAAAGTGTTAATGATGGTGGGAAATTCTCACCTAAGTGTGAATGTGTGATGATGAAAGGCCTATACTTAAACCACATAAGTTCAAGGAGCTATACTATATTTTATCATTGTGGATGGGTGGTAGAGATGACCCTTCCCACATCACATAATTTTATAAGTTATGACTTCTATTGCATTGAAAGTTTACTTAGAACAGAGTAGACTTGGGATTGAGGTGATCTCCATAGTAGAGGCAAGAGGCTCATATTAAGATCTCGTTTTCTCATAACTATGTGTCACAACAGAATGAAGGATCACCTATAGTAGAGCTTTGATTACTTAAGAAGGGACACCCGTAGGCTTTATCTCTTATGTAGCTTAGTTGATCCACATAGGCATTAGGAGCCTATCTTGGCAAGTAGTCTCCCCTTTTCTTCGATATAGGGATAACAGTGGAACTCCATGTTATATCTCACATGGTAGGCTTCTCACACTCCTCGTGCCTAGTTGGCTTGGTAGCACATCACTTGATTGGTAAGCCCTCGTAGTACTTCGGGAGTTACTCATCAAGCCTATGATCTCATTGTTAGCTTGGTTTCCATTTGACACATTTACATTGCTTTTGTTAAGGGAGAGCTAGGAATATGTCCATAACCCCCACCTATGTTAGTGCAATAGAGGCATGTCAAGATAAAGAAAGGTGTAAGTTCATTTAATCAGGCATAAACTCTACCTTTATCTTTTGACTTTATTTTGAGACTTACCTATTATTTTGCTTTTTATTGTTGATTTACATACCTTATCTATGCTTGATATGCTAAGATTGATCAGTAGGATTTCTTCAAAAATTCTAATCGTCGTGTCACACCTAATGCCTAACTTGGATCGTGACACATAATGTAGGAAGGGTTTGAAAGTCTTATTTTGATCAGAAGTACTTGAATAAATTTTGTGAAGTAGAGGAATAGAAATGATAAATTATAACAAGTACAAAGGTGTCATAATCCATTTCTAAAAAAAATAAGGTGACCTCTCTCCTCTGATGTCATTCCAATATGAAGAATGTCCAAAACTACTTGCCCTATTTTTCCTAAGGCCAATTCAAAATTTAGAATTTGTGTGTTTTGTTGTTTATACATGTGCTATTTTTTCCTCTCACATACACACATGTAGTGGTTGCTTATATCTACCACTATATTTGCTCTCCTCCTCCACAACCATGTTATGTTAAAGGTTTCAATACATTTTCAAATTTCAGGGGTAAAAAAGCTTAGCGAATAAAAGTTCATTCCAAGTATCTTGAAGGACAGGCAAACACCAATATGTACAATCAGCATAACTAATAGGGTTTTC
Source organism: Solanum virginianum (assembly GCA_000787875.1). Classification (NCBI taxonomy): domain Eukaryota; kingdom Viridiplantae; phylum Streptophyta; class Magnoliopsida; order Solanales; family Solanaceae; genus Solanum; species Solanum virginianum. The sequence goes on along the minus strand of DF357335.1, from coordinate 222,548 downwards.
TAGTTGTTCTGGTGTTAATGGATTCCATTGCTTCTTGTAAATTGATGTGTGTGCATCCTTCCTATAATTTGATAGTTGTGTTATGTTGAGAAACATTATAGGCACTTCTGATTTACTAAACACTTCTCCTATCACTTGCATTAAGCTTTTGCCGCAATCTGATCCCCAGTAACTTGGATCTTCTATCATCTTTGTTTCATTGTAACAATTCCTATTAGCTTCAGCTCCCCAATCCGTGCTTCTGCTAGATTGACAAAGATTTACCATTAGACTTAAATCGAAATGCCAATAAAAATTTTATAGTGTTTTATACGGTGTTAATTTATAACTACAACATATGCTTAATTTGATAAACCAACAACGATAATAATAATAACACTACAAGTGGTTATAAGGAGGGTAACGTAATATGCAGGTGTCAATTTGAGTTCAAATATAGGTAACCTGTCCAAACTTTTATGGGTCGGGCTCAAGACAATTTGCATTAGGTTCAATCTCAGCTCATTCAAACTTTAACCTATTTTGAAAGAATCTTTAATTGAATACAATTTAATCTTCAATTTCTATCACAACCCGAGCCTAGGCCCTAGATGTAACCGACGAATGGGAAACTTGAAAGAACCCCAACCAAGCCTCATAGCATATCATTACACATCCTTAGTCGCAGAAGCAATGTAAAACAACATAAGAACCATAAACAAGGGGAACTGGGATTAAGGGAGAGAGATTAAATTCTTAAGTAACATGTAAAAGTCTAGAAAATAAGGGCAAGGGACTAAGGAGAAAGCTTGCAAAATGAGATGACCCTGAAAAGTGCACGAAAATGTGCCTCAGAATGCTCAGAATTTTAAATTCCATATATCTCAAAATCTATTTGCTACTTTAAAAATTCGACTACATATTCTTGTTTAGGGGGTGAAAATTAGGTGAAAAAGCATCTAATTTTGATTTAAGAGCAAAAGATTAGCAATCATGAAATTCCAAAGTGCAATTTCCAAAGAGGATTTTGCGACGCCCTCGTAATGCGCCACTATGTAAAAGTGGACTATTTTTGTTTAGCTCGGTCCAAGACTTCTAAGTCTTAGGCCTAAGTGTTCCCAAATTTATTTTTACCTATATTTAGCCAAATTTCACCCTCATATCATCCTAAATATTTCTTAATACTCACTTAAACACTTAGTCATATTTTCACTCCCCAAACTCAAGTCCAAAACCCTCATCTTAAGCTAAGGTTCTCCTTCAAGGTTCTTCTTTATTCTTCAAGTCTCCATCTCTAATCTCCACCAAGTTCATCTCTAAGCTATGGTATGTGGGTTTCTTTCATGGGCTCCTTTCACCCATGATACCCAAGCCTCCTTTTACTCAAATTACATGATTTAAAGTTGATTTACAAATGGGTCTTGCTTATTATGAAATTCATTGCACATTATGTTAAAGCTATGTAAAGTTATAACTGTTTTGCTATGTTTTGAGCTATAAATCTTTGATCTATTATAAGATTTGATTAGTGGTTTTGATGTATATTGCTTAAGTTTGTTGTAAGGTGTTGATTGATGGTTTTACAATGGATTTTCTTGTATGGTTTCATCTCTATATTTCATGGTTTTATACTAGCATTACACACCCTTTAAGTGCTTGGTAAAATGTCCAATTCAGGGGGACTAAGAATCTGGGTAACCTAGATGGGGGTTTGTGCTCATCAAGCTAGGGAAGGGTTTGTACTTCTCCACATGGTGATGGGGCAGCATTATCACGATCTTATGTACATGATAAGTTCTATATAAAGTGTTGCATTAGACCATGCCCTATTTGGGGGGACTAAGAACTTGAATAACCTAGATGAGGGTTTGTACTTATCAACCTAGGGAAGGGTTTGTACTTCTCCACCTAGTGATGGGGCGGTATCATCACTAACCTAGATGGGGGTTTGTACTCATCAACCTAGGGAAGGGTTTGTACTTCTCCACCTAGTGATGGGGCGGTATCATCACTAACCTAGATGGGGGTTTGTACTCATCAACCTAGGGAAGTGTTTTTACTTCTCCACCATGGTGATGGGACAATATTATCACCAACCTAGATGGAGGTTTGTACTCATCCACATAAGTGATGGGGCGGCATCATTAGTAACCTACCAAAGGGTTATACATTTGGAAATCTAGCTTGGTTGCTTCAACACATATGATATCCTATATGAGCATGAGTTACGTAAGCATGTTTTACTTATGCATTGATCATGCATGTCTTATTGTATATTATGTCTATTGCTTAATATTGTGCATTTTGACTATAATGTCTATCTATTATTGCATTGCATCCTACTTACTTAGTGCATGTCATATTGTTATATTATACCTATTGCCTATTGTTATGCATTTTCATTATGATGCTTAATTCTTATTTGCTTTGCACCCTACATACTTAGTATATTCAAATGTACTAACGTATACTCTATGCCTATATGATGTCGCTATGTAGGATCTGGTGCCCAAGTTGATCATCCTCCTCCTCCATATGGCTAGTTCGGTGCTATTCAAGCTAGTTGGTGAGTCCTCCACTTCGGAGAGCTTGGTCTATGATTCTCCTATTATGTATTAAGACATTATTCTCTATTGTCTATTTTGACCATGAGGGTGAGCCTGGTTACTTTGTCTTGGCCCTCATTCTTATCTGTGTATAGAGGCTAATCCACTGTTCTTTATTGTCTATTTTGACTATGACATGAGCTCGGCTACTTTATCTTGGCCTCTGCTCTTATCTATGTATTAGAGGTATTTGTTGGACATATTATGTATTTATGATATGTGCTTGACTCTTATCTCTTAATTATGATGATATGGAAGTGTTTCCCCTTTGCCACAATTTTCAACTTTTATCTCATGATGCTTGATTTATTGCTTCTGCAACCAAGGATGTGTAATGATATTCTAGGAGGCTTGCTTATGGTCCTTTCAGGTTCCCCTTGTGCCATGACACGTCTAGGAACTAGGCTTGGGTCATGACAAACTTTGTATCAGAGCACTAGGTTGATAGATCCTCAAAGTCCAACATACCAATTCGATTAGAGTCCTATTCATGGTTGTGAAGCACGCCATGACTATGAGTAGGAGGCTATGAGATATTTTAGGAAATGTTTCGCTTCTTCATGTTCTAAGTCATGCTATAGAGTGGTAGTAAGCTTTTCCCCCTAATGATTGTTTTTTGCTATGCTAGATCATGCCAAAAACTCGAGGATAAAGGGCCGAAACTCTCAAAGAACAACCTAACAATGGTGAGCTCTGAGATGCTCCCACCATGCTTGCCCAAGTTATGGCCAACCAAGTCAATCAAGGGGCCCAAGCCCTTCAGCTACCACCCCATGAGCTACGGTAAGGGACTTCGTGAGGATGAATCCTCCAGTGCTCTATGGGTCAAAGGTGGATGAAGATCCATAAGAGTTCATTGATGAGGTCTATATGATCTTGAATATCATGGGTGTTAGGACAAATTAAAAGGCGGAGTTGGTGGCGTACCAACTAAAAGGGAAAGCTCAAATATGGTATGATTAATGGAAGGGTGAGAAGGGGATTGGTAATATGGTGCTTTGGGAGGAGTTCAAATTGGCTTTCCTTAACTGGTTTTTTTCTCTTGAGCTTACGGAAGCTAAGTTGGTGGAGTTTATGAACTTGAAATGAGGTGCTATGAGTGTGAGGGAGTATTCCCTCAAGTTTAATCAACTTTCAAAGTATGCTCCTCATTTGGTGACCGATCCTAGATCTAGGATGAACAAGTTTATGATGGGGGTCTCTGACTTAGTAAGTGAAGAATATTGATTCACTATGCTAAATAGTGATATGGACTTGTCTCGGTTGATGACCTATGATGAGCAAATAGAGGAGGAGAAATTAAGCAAGAGAAGGGGGCATGAGGCCAAGAGGTCCTGTCTTGGGGGTAAGTTCCAGAGGGGTGGCCGGTTTCATCAAGGCCAAAGGTCTCACCATGCTACTAACAGAGAGTATGCCAATGACCTCCCTAGGCCTCAAGGTGTTAGTGTTGTGGCTCCCATTGATATGTGTATGACATGTGGGAAGGGTCACAAAGGCCCATGTTTGAAAGATTCTAATGCATGCTTTGGTTGTGGGGAACTTCCGCACAAGAAGGTAGATTGTCCAAGAAATCATGGCAAAGTCTGGGGTCCTAATGCGATCCCATTAGGGAGAGGTGGTCCTCAAGGTGGTGCCCTAAGACACAATTGATTTTATGCTCTACATCGTAGGCAAGGGGTTGGTAAGGGCCCTGATGTTATTACCGATATGTTGAAAATCTTTGACTTTGATATGTATACTTTGATTGAACAGGGTGCCACTCTTTCCTTTGTTAACCCTTTTGTTTCTAAAAAGTTCCATGTTATCCCTAAGTTGTTGCATGAGTCATATGAAGTGTCTACTCCTATTGGTGCCTCTATTGTTGCTAGGAAAGTTTATAGGAGTTTTCCTATTTGCATTTTGCATAAGTTGTTGCCTTATGATCTTGTTGAATTAGATGTGGTAGATTCTGATGTCATTCTTGGGATGGATTGGTTGCATGGCTAATATGCTTTTAATTATTGTAGAACCTGGAGGGTCAACTTTCAATTTCTTAATGAACCTGTCCTTGAGTAGGAAAGTCAAGATATAGTGGTTAAGGGTAGACTCATTTCATGCATTAAAGCCCATAAGTTAATTTTTAAGGGGTGTTTGTATCATCTTGTGAGGGTAAAAGATGTGGAGTCTAAAGTCCCTTCCATTGAGACGGTTCTGGTTGTAAACAGGTTTCTTGATGTTTTCCCAAATGACCTTCTCAGTGTCCCTCCCTAAAGAGAGATAGATTTTGGAATAGATCTCCTTCCCGGTACTCAACCTATCAATATTTCCCCTTACCGTATGGCCTTGGCAGAGTTGAAAGAGTTAAAAGAGCAATTCAAAGATTTGTTAGAAAAATGATTTATGAGACCTAGTCAATCACCTTGGGGTGCCCCAGTGTTATTTGTGAAAATGAAGGATGGGTCACTTAGAATGTATATTGACTACCGACAAATCAATAGGGTCACCATCAATCATCCAAGGATTGAAGATTTGTTTGACCAACTGCAAGGGGCTCACTTATTCTCTTAGATTGATCTTTGGTCCAGGTATTATCAAGTAAGAGTGAGGGAGTGTGATATTTCTAAGATGGCCTTTCGGACTAGATATGGGTATTATTAGTTTGCAGTGATTTCTTTTGGGTTGACTAATGCACCGGCCATCTTCATGGACCTACTGAATAGGGTCTTCAAATCTTACCTTGATTCCTTTGTTATGGTCTTTATTGATGATATTTTGATCTACTCATATAGTAGGGAGGAACATGTGGGTTATTCAAGGGTTCTGTTGCAAAGGTTGAGGGAGGAGAAATTATATGCCAGATATGACAAGTGTGATTTTTGGTTGAAGGAGGTTGCATTCTTGGGTCATGTGGTGTCAGGGGATGGTATAAAAGTGGATCCTAAGAAAACCAATGTGATTAGAAATTCGCCTAGACCATTGACATCGTTGGATATTAGGAGCTTTTTGGGCCTTGCGGTTACTATAGAAGATTTTTGAATAGGGGTTCTCCTCCATTGCTTCCTCTATGAAAAAATTGACTCAAAAAAAGGTTAAGTTTGTGTAGACCAATGATTGTGAGAGAAGCTTCCAAATATTGAAGGATAGGCTTGTGTCCGCTCCTATATTGTCACTACCGGATAGGCTAGAGGGTTTTCGTGTGTATTGTGATGCATGTAGAGTTTTTTTGGGTTGTGTGCTAAAGCAAAATGGTAAGGTCATAGCCTATGCAACTAGGTAACTCAAAGTGCATGAAAAGAACTACCCTACCCATGATCTTGAATTTGCCGCCGTGGTGTTTGCATTAAAAATGTGGCGTCATTATTTGTATGGGGTGCATATTGATGTCTTCACTGATCATAAGAGCCTCTAATATGTCTTCACTCAAAAGCATCTTAACTTGAGGCAAAGTAGATGGTTAGAACTTCTTAAAGACTATGATATGAGTGTACACTATCATCCAGGTCTTGGTAAGGCAAATGTGGTAGTGGATGCCTTGAGGGTGTCTATGGGTAGCTTAGCCCATATAGATGGTGGTGAAAAGGATATAGCTAGGGAAATGAATCAATTGGCTAGATCAAGGGTTAGGTATGAGGATGTTGATGATGATGGTGTGGTTGTTGATGGGTCTAAGTCTTCATTAGTTGATGAGGTGATAGCAAAACAAGATCTTGACTCCTCCTTGCTTGAATTAAAGGCATTGATGAAAGAGGGTAAAGTAGAGGTTTTCTCCCAAGGGAGAGATAGTGCCCTTAGGTACCAAGGTAGGTTGTGTGTGCCTTATGTTGATGGTTTGAGGGAGAGGATCCTTGATGAGTCCCACAATTCTTTATATTCTATCCACCCCAGTTCCACCAAAATGTATAAATACTTGAGGGATGTGTATTGGTGGGGAGGTATGAAGAGGGACATTGCCAAATTTGTTTCTAGTTGCCATAGTTGTCAACAAGTCAAAGCCTAACATCAAAGGCCAGGTGACCTAATCTAAGACATAGAGATCCCTACTTGGAAGTGGAAGGTGATTAATCTGGGATTTGTGGTTGGGTTGCCCAAGACTAGGAAGGGTTTTTACTCCAAATGGGTGGTGGTTAATAGGATGACGAAATTAGCTCACTTTCTATCGATTAGGACCATATATAGGGCTGAAGAGTATGCAAGGTTGTAAATCCATGAGATAGTGAGGTCGCATGGGGCCTTTGTCCATCATATCGGAGTTGTATTGGAGTTGAGGAGTAGTTGGGATGACCATCATCCTTTGATTGAGTTTGCCAATAACAATAGCTATCACTCTAGCATCGGTATGGCTCCTTTTGAGGCTCTTTATGGGAGACGTTGTAGATCGCCAGTTGGTTGGTTTGAGGTTGGAGAGATGGCTTTATTAGGAACAGATCTGGTTATGGAGGATCTTGAGAAGGTTAGAATGATTAAGGAAAGGTTAATCATAGCCCAAAGTCGTCAAAAATCTTATGCCAATGTGAGAAGAAGAGACATTGAATTCCAAGTGGGTGATTGGATTTATTTGAAAGTTTCTCCAATGAAAGGTGTGGTCCACTTTGGTAAAAAGGGAAAGTTGAGTCCAAGATATGTTGGTCCTTATGAGGTCTTGAAGAGGGTTGGCAAGGCAGCTTATGAGTTGAAGTTTCCTAATGAAATGAATTTGGTTCATCCGGTGTTCCATGTCTCAATGTTGAGTAAATGTGTTGGTAATCCTAATGCTATTGTGCCTCTTGATGTTGTGGGTGTTGTTGAGGATAACTTGACTTATGAGGATGTTCCGGTTCAGATCCTAGATAGGCAAGTGAAGAGATTGAGGAATAAGGAGGTGGCATCCGTTAAGGTCCTTTAGAGGAACCAACAAATCGAAAGTGCTACTTAGGAGGCCAAAGCGAACATGCAAAAATGGTATCCTTATCGTTAAAGTCCTTTTGGAGGAACCAACAAATCGAAAGTGCTACTTAGGAGGCCGAAGCGAACATGCAAAAATGGTATCCTTATCTTTTCCACTACACTCAAGCCTAATGTACTAAGTTTAAGTGCCCTACGTGATTTCAAGTCTTATGTTTCAGCCATAATGTCATTCATATGCATTCATGTTTAAGTTGGCAAGTCATGATGATTTTACACCTATGTTGAGATTTTGAAAATGGAGTTTTAAATGTGATGTTTCATTCTTGTTGGGACTGATTTACTCCCCAAACTCAAGTCCCAAACCTCATCTTAGCCAAGAATGAAACATCACATTTAAAACTCCATTTTCAAAATCTTAACATAGGTGTAAAATCATCATGACTTGCCAACTTAAATATGAATGCATATGAATGACATTATGGCTGAAACATAAGACTTGAAATCATGTAGGGCACTTAAAATTAGTACACTAGGCTTGAGTGTAGTGGAAAAGATAAGGATACCATTTTTGCATGTTCGCTTTGGCCTCCTAAGTAGCACTTTCGATTTGTTGGTTCCTCTAAAGGACCTTAACGGATGCCACCTCCTTATTCCTCAAGGACCACACCTTTCATTGGAAAAACTTTCAAATAAATCCAATCACCCACTTTGAATTCAATGTCTCTTCTTCTCACATCGGCATAAGATTTTTGACGCCTTTGGGCTATGCTTAACAATAATACCCACATATTTTCAACGTTCTTCTTCAAGCTTCAAGTCTCTATCTCCAATCTCCACCAAGTTCATCTCTAAGCTAACATATGTGGGTTTCTTTTATGGGTTCCTTTCACCCATGATACCCAAGCCTCCTTTTACTGAAATTGCATGATTTAAAGTTGAATTACAAATGGGTCTTAATTATCATGAAATTCATTGCACACTATGTTAAAGCTATGTAAAGTTGCGACTGTTTTTCTATGTTTTAAGTTATAAATCTTTTATCTATTGTAAGATTTGATAAGGAGTTTTGATGTATATTGCTTAAGGATGTTGCAAGGTGTTGATTGATGGTTTTACGATAGATTTTCTTACTTGATTTCACTTCTATATTTCATGGTTTTATACTGGCATTACACACCTGCCAAGTGTTTGATGAAATGTCCAAGTAAGGGTTCTTGAGGAATTGTTGGTCCAATGCATGTATTATGAGTTGAGTGGTCATATGATGATTATATGATGATGAAATAATGAAGAAATGACTATTAAAGTAATGACTGTATATGATGACTATATATAATGATGATAGGAATGTTTGTATGAGTTACTTTCATGAAGGAGTACCTATGTTGTTGTAAGTAGATTGTTGGGTTTCCATGTTTGTTGTGCTCTTGAGAAAATAGAGAAGGTCTTCCCTTGTTTTTCGAAATGAAATGTTGTGATGAGTTATTGAGTCCTTATGCTAAAATCTATGCCCTCGCAAATTGTGAAGCCAATTAGAAGGGGTTATGAACATGTTATATACTTTACCCTCTAGTGCAAGGATAATTCCTAGATGAAGGGTTATGACTTATGTTGTACACCTTACCTTCATTAATGAATCAATGTACTCATGTTTTAGGTTACGCTACTCTTGATCAGGTTATGCTACTCTTGATGAGGTTATGTACTTTTGATGAAGTTATGCTACTCTTGATGAGGATATGGACTCTTGATGAGATACTGCTACTCTTGATAAGGTTATGCTACTCTTGATGAGGTTATATACTTCCACATGGCTAGTACGGTTTCACTCAAGCTTGTTGGTGAGTCCTCCATTCTGGGGACGTTGGCCTATGTTCCTTATGCTATGTATTAATACTTTCTCTCTTATTGCTATTTTGACTATGAGGGTGAGCCCGATTGCTTTGTCTTGGCCCCCGCTAAGCATCTATGATTAGAGGTATTGTTGGACAAGTTGTGTATTATGCTTGAGCTTGATTCATCTATGGTATTTGAGTATAACGCTTTTGCTTTACCTCTCCCTTAGTCCCATTTCCCTATTTTTATGCTTATCCCTTATTGTTATTTTAATTGTTTCCGTGACCAAGTATGTGTAATAATATGCTATGAAGCTTGTTTGGGTTCCTTTAGGTTTTCCATTCGCCAGTCACGTCTAGGCCCTTGGCTTGGGTCGTGATAGAGAAGAAGGATGATCAACTTGGGCTTTGATCCCTACATGGTGATATTATGTAGGCAAGAATATGTATTAGTACGTTTTATTGTACTAAGTATGTAGGATGCAATGCAACAAGAGATAGGCATCATAGTCAAAATGCGTAACAATAGGCAATAGGCATAATATAACAATATGGCATGTATGAGCAATGCATAAGTAAAATATGTTTAAGTAGCTCATGCCCATGTAGGATATCATATGTATAGAAGAGACCAAGCTAGATTTAAAAAGTACAAACCCCTTGGTAGGTTGGTGATGATGCCACCCCCATCACCTACGTGGTAAGGTACAAACCCCTCACTTGGTTGGTGAT
>DF357335.1:202076-212312 GCA_000787875.1 Solanum virginianum | reverse complement strand
TATATAGAATTTATCATATACATAAGCTTATTTCATCATCATATAGTCAATTATATCATATCTCATGCTCTGGACCTTCAATTCCTCAAGAAACCATAACCGGACATTTTAGCAAACACTTAGAGGGTGTATAATGCTAGTATAAAACCATGAAATAAAGAGATGAAATCATGCAAGAAAATCCTTTGTAAAACCATCAATAAACACCTTGAAACACCCTTAAGCAACATACATCAAAACCCCTCGTCAATTCTTACAATAGATCAAAGATTTATAGCTCAAAACATAGCAAAACAGTCACAATTTCACATAGCTTTAACATAGTGTGCAGTGAATTTCATAATAAGTAAGATCCATTTGTAAATGAACTTTAAATCATGCAATTTGAGTAAAAGGAGGCTTGGGTATTATTGGTGAAAGGAACCCATGAAAGAAACCCACATACCCTAGCTAAGAGATGAACTTGGTAAGGATTGGAGATGGAGACTTGAAGCTTGAAGAAGAACCATGAAGGAAAATGAAACGACCTCAAAAAGTAAACAAAAATTTGCCTTTAATGCTCGGAATTTTAAATTACATATATCTCAAAATCTGTGCATGATATCAAAAATTTGACTTTATATTCTTGTTTATGGGGTCAAAATTATGGGGGAGAGGGTCTAACCCCGATTTAAGAGCAAACAATTATTTTAATTTTCATAACTTTTCTTATCTAGAATCGATCCTCGACAGCACTACGACGCACAGCTATTGCGGACATGTGTTAATTTGGCCTCCGTGAAAAGTCTACATCACAGACTAGACATGGACCTGTGTATTTTGTAGCCAGTGATTTCTCTCTTGGTCCAAGGATTTTGGGTCTTGGGCCTAAGTGTTCCCAAACATGTTTTTACTTATGCTTAGCCAAATTTCACCCTCATATTACCCAAAATATTTCCCAATACTCACTCAAACACTTAGCCATTTTTTCACTCCCAAATTCAAGTCTCAAACACTCATCCCAAGCTAAGATTCTCCTTCAAGGTTCTTCTTCAAGCTTCAAGTCTCTATCTACAATCTTCACCAAGTTCATCTCCAAGATAAAGTATGTGGGTTTCTTTCGTGGGTTTCTTTCATGGATTCCTTTCACCCATGATACCTAAGCCTCCTTTTACTTAAATTGCATAGTTTAAAGTTGATTTACAAATGGGTCTTGATTATTATGAAATTCATTGCACATTATATTTAACCTATTTGAAATTGTGACTGTTTTGCTATATTTTGAGCTATAAATCTTTGATTTATTGTGAGTTTTGAGGAGGAGTTATGATGTATGTTGCTTGAGGGTGTTGCATGGTTTTGATTGATGGTTTTACAATGGATTTTCTTGCATGATTTTATCTCTATATTTCATGATTTTGTACTAGCATTAGACACCCTCTAAGTGTTTAGTAAAATATCCGAATGTTATTTCTTGAGGAATTGAAGGTCCAAAGCACGAGAGATGATATTATTGACTATATGAAGATATAATGAGCTTATGTATATAATATATTCTATATAAAGTGTTGCATTAGAACATGCTCCATCCAAGTAACCTAGTTGAGTGGTTAATATCTCAACTACTAAGGTGATGGGTGCTATCATCACTAACCTTGATGAGGGTTTTGTACCTCACACACTAAGGTGATGGGTGCTATCACCACTAACCTACCAAGGGGTTTGTACTTTGGAAATTTAGTTTGGTCTCTTCGACACATATGCTATCCTATATGAGCATAAGTTACATAAGCATATTTTACTTATGCATTGATCATAAATGCCATATTGCTATATTATGCCTATTGCCTATTGTTATGCATTTTAATTATGATGTCTTACTCTAGTTGCATTGCATCCTATATACTTAGTACATTCAAACGTACTAAGGCATACTCTTGGTTACATGATATCACCATGTAGGAACCGGTGCCTAAGTTGATCATCCTCCTCCACGCGGCTAGTTCTATACTACTCTAGCTAGTTGGTTGTAACACCCCACATCTTATAATACTAGTACTACGCAAATGAAACATGATATGGCTTTTCAAATTAGTGCCAATTTTTAAAAGTGCTTGAATCTCAAATTAGAGGGCCATATGTATGTCAACACTGAAGAGGGTCGAGTGTCAATAAGTTTTAAGTCGAATTGAGGAGATCATGACTCTAAACAAAGAGAGAGAATTGAGGTGCTTGTAGGACTTAGGAAGCTAGCAGGTGAGTCACCTACTTGCTTAGCTTAAATTTGCTAGCTAAAAGGAGACGAGGCCCGACGTTGAATTGGTATAAGTCTGATTTTGAATAAATCCCGTGTTAAGGCTGTAACTTTAGCCCATATTTTAGCATCATAAATGGACTGTACTTACAACCTAAGATGAAGAATAAAAGGGCATAAGTATATCACAACCTACTTGACTAATTGGGCCAAAACTAAGTAAGTAGAAAAGGGAAAAGTGGGCAGTCAAGGCCCAACCAATTTGAACACAATAAGGCCCAAGTGAAAGGGGCAAGAAGCTGTATCACCAAATTAGTAAAGTAAGGTTAAAAATAGCTTAGTAGGTCAGCCAAATTCCTCCTTTAAAAAGGGTTTAAAAAAGCTCCCATAAGCCATTTCAACTTGAACAAAAAAATTACATTGTTTTCTAGTTTTCTCTCAAATCTTTCTTGACTTTATAAGTAGCCACAAGAGACTTTTAGGGTTCTTGGAGAAGTCCTACACCTTGATAGTAAAGGTAAATAAGGATACTTATGTGTTTAGTATGGTTTTCTTATGTAAAACAAAAGGCTAAGCTGATTATACCTTTGCTGAAATTGTTGGACAACATGTGTTCCAAAAGTTGTTGTACATTTTTCTTGTTTATTTGGAAGCTTTTCTCTTTTTGGTTGTATTGATTATGAAGGGATGTTACTTTTCTTAATGTTTATTGGTTCTATAATGAAGTCTTTTTGGTTGTATTGATTATGAAGGGATGTTACTTTTCTTAATGTTTATTGGTTCTATAATGAAGTATAAAGGCTGTTGCACCATTTTTACAGTCCACAAAAGTGAGTTTTTGCGTGATATCGTAATTGTGCTCGTAATAGAAACATGTGGGTTGATTGATTGGGGACTATGGTCTCATATACTCTACCTATTTGAGGATTATTTTTGAACTATTTTAGGACTGATTTTAGGTGTATATATGGTGGGGACTGTTTGGTTAAAGTTGGAACAGGTTTGGAATCGTCGACGTCAAAATGTAGTGAAGGGATGTAATGTTATGCCGCCCATTTGTATATTGTGTATAATTGTTATGTGTTGTGCTTTGTAGGCTGTTATAAGGCTATTATGGCACTAAAAGAAGCTAAACATGATATGTATATGAGAATGTGTATTAGAAAGGCTGTTATAAGGCTATTATGGCACTAAAACAGGCTGCACATGATATGTATATGAGAATATGTATTAGAAAATACGATTAGGGGTGAAAAGGTTGAAAGAATACACTCGGGTTTATAATTATCCGTTTGCTGCCCCTATGTTGTTTTTTTATGAGATTAAGCTGCCAAGATGTGTCTATTGGCTCCTAATGCTAGTTTTATCACCTACTATGTTGTAGATAAATATTTTGAGGAAGGCAAGGTTATCTCGAGGTAATAGCGAGGTCGTACAGCGAGGTACGTAAGGCTACTTGATTTTGTATTACTTGGCATGAAATCTAGACTAATAGAGAGGTCGTACAGCGAGGTATGTAAGGCTACTTGATTTCGTATTACTCGGCACACGGGGGATAGCCCAAGGGGTTAAAGGAAAATCCTAGCCAGGGTCGATCCCAATATAGATTTACCATTGATCAGCTGGTCATTTGTATTGCATATTGTGCACAGATTATACAGTAAAGGTAAAGTGATAAAAAGAACATAAAGTACATGATCCCACAGTATAACTAAAGGTGATCTCTTATCCTACACCAGTACATAGTTTTATTTGAGTTGTTACTTCATATATAGTATTTCCATCCTTACATATTCAGTACATTATTTCATACTGATGTCCCTTACGGGGACCTACATTTCATGTTGCAGGTACAGGTGCTAGTAGATCTCCCCAGTAGAAGTACAGAATATCCAACTGTGGTTACCAAGCTCCAAGTTGCTTCGGAGCTTTACGTGTCTAGGGCTTGTAATTTTTGTGCTGTACAGTTAGTCAAGGTGGGGCCTGTCCCAACCCTTATCAGATACGTTTCCTTATCTAGAGGCTTTGTAAACTATGTAAATTAAAGTGTGGTCATGTCTCATACTTTAGACAACGTAGCGCAAATGGCCTAGTCATATGCATTTCCTTTTGGCTTTTTATTATTGTTTATTTTCTTAAAGGCATGTTGAATGTAGAAATCCCTTATAATATGTATAGAAAGTGCATAGATACAGGTTGGTTCTCCCGAGCCTTATCGGAATGGGTGCCAGTCCAACTTAAGGGGACTTTAGGCATGACATTGGTGAATCCTCCATTTCGGGGACCTTAGTCTATGTTGTTCTTATTAAGTATTGAGACACTCTTCTTTATTGTTTATTTTGACTATGAGGGTGAGCCCAGTTACTTTGTCTTGGTCCCCACTCTTATCTATGTATTAGAGGTATTTTTTGGATATGTTATGTATCTATGCTAAGAGCCTTAACTCTATTGTTGATATCTATGGTATGAAAGTGCTTCCCTTAGCCCTATTTGTCCCACTTTATTATCTCTTGATGCTTGATTTATTGCTTCGGCGACCAAGGATATGTAATGATGTCCTAAGAGGCTTGGTTGAGGTCCCTTCGGGTCCTCCTTGCATCGTGTCATACCTAGGCCCTTGGTTTAGGTCATGATAAACTTGGTATTAGAGCACTAGGTTTATAGATCCTTGGAGTCCAACACATTGCGTTAATTAGAGTCCTATTCATGGTTGTGAAGCGCGCCATGAATATGAATAGGAGGCTATGAGGCATTTTAGGAATTGTTTCCCTTCTTCATGTTCTAGGTCATGCTATAAAGTAGTGGTAAGTTTTCCCCCTAATGATTATTCTTTGCTATGGTAGACCATGCCAAACACTCGAGGACGAAGGGCCCAAACTCCCAAGGAGCAACCTACCAATGGTAAGCTCCGGGATGCTCTCACTATGCTTGCCTAAGTTATGGCCAACCAAGTCAATCAAGGGGCCCAAGTCCCTCATGCTACTACGGCAAGAGCAAAGGTAAAGGATGAATCCTTCGATGTTCTATGGGTCAAAGGCGGATGAAGATCTACAAGAATTCATTGATGAGGTCTATATGATCTTGAATATCATAGGTGTTGGGCTAAATGATAAGACAGAGTTGTCGGCATACCAACTAAAAGTAGTAGCTCAAATATGGTATGACCAATAGAAGGGTGAGAAGGGGATTGGTAATGTGGTGCTTTGGAAAGAGTTCAAATTTGACCCTAAATAGTGCCCGAAAACGTGCCTTGTAAATGCCCAGAATTTTAAATTCAATCTATCTTAAAATTTGTTTGTTATTTCAAAAATCCTTAGTCGGTTTTTCCATCTTGAGTTTAGGGAACCTAAGTTGGTGGATTTTATTAACTTGAAACAAGGTGTTATGAGTGTGAGGGAGTATTTCCTCAAGTTTAATCAACTTTCAAAGTATGCTCCTCATTTGGTGGCCAATCCTAGACTAGGATGAACAAGTTTGTGATGTGGGTCTTCGACTTGGTAAGTGAAGAATGTTGGTCTGCCATGTTAATTAGTGATATGGACTTGTCTCGGTTGATAACCTATGCCGAGCAAATGGAGGAGGAGCAATTAAGGAAGACAAGAGGGAATAAGGCCAAGAGGGTCATCTTAGGGATAAGTTCCAAAGGGGTGGCCGATTCCATCATGGCTAAGGGTCTCATCATACTACTAATAGGGGGTTTGCCAATGACAACCCTAGGCCTCAAGGTGTTAGTGTTATGGCTCCTATTGATGTGTGTCCTAAATATGGAGGGGGTCATAAGATCCCATGTTTGAAGGGTTCTAATGTTTCCTATAAATGTGGGGAGCTTGGTCACAAGAAGGTGGATTGTCCAAGAAACTGTGGCAAGGGCCGAGGTGCAAATATGCTCCCATTGGGTAGAGGTGGTCTACAAGGTGGTGCCCCAAGGCAAAATCGATTTTATGATCTACTTGGGAGACAAGAGGTTGGTGAGGTCCTCGACGTTGTTACTGGTATGTTGAAAATCTTTGACTTTGATGTGTATGATTTAACTAACCCGGGTTCCAAACTCCCCTTTGTTACCCCTTTTGTTGCTAAAAAGTTCCATGTTGAGTTGGAATTGTTGCATGAGTCATATGAAGTGTCTACTCCTATTAGTACCTGTATGTTGCTAGGGAAGTTTATAGAAGTAGTCCTATTTGCATTTTGCATAAGTTGTTGCCTTGTGATCTTATTGAATTAGATATTTCTTGATGTCTTCCCAAATTACCTTCCTAGTATTCCTTTTTGGCATAGACCTCCTCCCCGATACTCAACCTATCTCTATTTTTCCTTACCGTATAGCCCCGGTGGAGTTGAAGGAGTTAAAGGATCAATTGAAAGATTTGTTGGAAAAGGGATTTATTAGACCTAGCCAATCACCTTGGGGTGCCCTAGTATTGTTTGTGAAAAAGAAGGATGGATCACTTATAATATGTATTGACTATCGACAACTCATTAGGGTCACCATCAAGAATAAATATCCTCTTCCAAGAATTGATGACTTGTTTGACCTTTGCAAGGGAATAACTTCTTCTCTAAGATTGATCTTCGGTCCGGGTATCATCAAGTGAGGGTGAGGGAATGTGATATTCCTAACATGACTTTTCGAACTAGATATGGCGATTATGAGTTTGTTGCGATGTCATTTGGGTTGACCAATGCACCGGTCATCTTTATGGACCTAATGAATAGGGTCTTCAAACCTTACCTTGATTCCTTTGTTGTGATCTTCACTGATGATTTTGATCTTTTCATATAGTATAGAGGAGCATATGGGGCATTTGAGGGTTGTGTTGTAAAGATTGAGGGAGGAGAGATTGTATTCCAAATACGACAAGCATGAATTTTGGTTGAAGGAGGTTGCATTCTTGAGTCCTATTGTGTCGGGGGATGGTATAAGAATGGATCCTAAGAAAATTGATGTGATTAGAAATTGTCCTAGACCATTGACACCATCAGATATTAAGAGCCTCTTAGGCTTAGTAGGGTATTATAAAAGGTTTGCGAATGGGTTCTTCTCTGTTACTTCCCCTACGACAAAATTGACACAAAATAAGGTTAAGTTTGTGTGGACCGATGAGTGTGACAGGAGCTTCCAAACATTGAAAGACAAGCTTGTGTCCATTCCTATATTGTTACTACCAGATGGCCTTGAGGGATTTGTGGTGTATTATGATGCTTCTCGAGTTGATTTGGATTGTGTGTTGATGCAAAATGGTAAGTTCATAGCTTATGCTTCTAGACAACTCAGGTATGTGAAAGGGACTACCCTACCCATAATCTAGAGTTAGCCGTCGCTGTGTTTGCATTAAAAATTTAGCATCACTACTTGTATGGGTACATATTGATGTGTTCACCGATCAGAAGAGCCTCCAATACGGACTTGTCTCGGTTGATAACCTAGAGCCTCCAATACGTCTTCACTCAAAAAGACCTCAACTTGAGGCAAACAAGATAGTTAGAAATTTTCAAAGAGTATGACATGAGTGTGCATTATCATCACGCGAAGGCAAATGTGGTAGCGGATGCATTGAGTAGGGTGTCTATGGGTAGCGTAGCCCATGTTGATGGTGGTGGTAAGGAGATGGCTAGGGAGGTACATTAATTGGATAGATTTGGGGTTAGGTTAGAAGAGGTTGGTGATGATAGTGTTGTGGTTTTTGATGGGTCTAAGTCTTATTTGGTTGATGAGGTGATAGCACAGCAAGATCTTGACTCCTTCTTGCTTGAATTTGAAGTCCTTGGTGAAAGAGGGCAAAGTAGAGGTTTTCTCCCAAGGGGGAGATGGTGCCCTTAGGTACCAAGGTAGGTTATATGTGCCTTGTATTGATGGTTTGAGGAAGAAATTCCTTGATGAGGCCTATAATTTTCTTATTATATCCACCTCGGTTCCA
The DNA here is from genome assembly GCA_000787875.1 of Solanum virginianum. Taxonomy (NCBI): domain Eukaryota; kingdom Viridiplantae; phylum Streptophyta; class Magnoliopsida; order Solanales; family Solanaceae; genus Solanum; species Solanum virginianum. The sequence goes on along the minus strand of DF357335.1, from coordinate 204,164 downwards.
CCAAAATGTATAGAGACTTGAGGGATGTGTATTGGTAGGGAGGCATGAAGAGGGACATTGCTAAATTCATTTTCGGTTGTAATGGATGTCAACTAATCAAAGCCAAACATCAAAGGTCGGGTGGCCTAACCCAAGACATAGAGATTCCCACTTGAAAGTGAGAGGTGATTAATATGGATTTTGTTGTTGGGTTGTCCAAGACTAGAAAAGGTTTTGATTCTATATGGGTGGTGGTTGATAGGATGATGAAACCGGCTCACTTTCTACAAGTTAAGACCACATATGGGGATGAAGAGTATGCAAGGTTGTATATCCATGAGTTGGTGAGGTTGCATGGGGTTCCTTTGTCCATCATATCGGATCGTGGTTCACAATTCATTTCACACTTTTGGCGGTCTTTTCAAAGGGGTCTTGCTATAAAAGTTCACCTTAGTTCAGCCTTTCACCCCCAAACGGATGGTCAAGTCGAAAGAACCATTCAAACACTTTAGGATATGCTAAGGGCTTGTGTATTGGAGTTGAGGGGTAGTTGGGATGACCATGTCTTTATCATCTTGTGATGGTTAAAGATGTGGAGTCCAAAGTCCCTTCCATAGAGTCGGTTCCGGTTGTAAATGTATTTCTTGATGTCTTCCCAAATTACCTTCCTAGTATTCCTTTTTGGCATAGACCTCCTCCCCGATACTCAACCTATCTCTATTTTTCCTTACCGTATAGCCCCGATTTATTGGAATCGGATCTGGTTATAGAGGCTCTTGAGAAAGTTAGGATGATTAGGGAGAGAATGAAGACAGCCCAAATTCGTCAAAAATCCTATGCCGATGTGAGAAGAACAGACCTTGAATTCAAAGTGGGTGATTAGGTCTATTTGAAAGTTTCTCCAATGAAAGGTATGGTCTGTTTTGGTAAAAAGGGAAAGTTGAGACCAAGGTATGTTGGCTCTTATGAGGTTTCCCCAATGAAAGGTGTGGTCTGTTTTGGTAAAAAGGAGAAGTTGAGTCCAAGATATGTTGATCCTTATGAGTTCTTGAGGAGGGTTGGCAAGATAGCTTATGAATTGAAGTTGCCTAGTGAAATGAATTTGGTTCATCCGGTGTTTCATGTCTCTATGTTGAGAAAATGTGTTGGTGATCCTAATACTATTGTGCTTCTTGATGTTGTGGGTGTTGTTGAGGATAACTTGACCTATAAGGAGGTTTCGGTTCAGATTTTGGATAGGCAAGTAAAGAGATTGAGGAACAAGGAGGTGACATCCGCTAAGGTCCTTTGGAGGAACTAACAAATCGAAAGTGCTACTTGGGAGGCCGAGGCTGACATGGAAAAGTGGTATTCTTATCTTTTTCACTCCACTCAAGCCTAATCTACCAATTCTAAGTCATCTATGTGAATTTTAAGTCTTGTGTTTCGACACCTATGTCATTCATATGCATTCATGTTTAAGTTGACAAATTTATGATGATTTTACACTTATGTTGAGGTTTTGAAAATGGTGTTCAAATGTAATATTGCATTCTTGTTGGGGCTGATTTAATCTCGATTACTCTTGTTTTGTACATGTAATGTTACATTCTTGTTAGGGCTGATTTAAATTAGATTACTCTTGTTTTGTACGTCTCTTTTACATTCGAGGATAAATGTTCCCAAGGGGGAGGTATTGAAACGACCACAATAAGTGCCCGAAAATGTGCCTCAGAATGTCCAAATTTTAAATTTCATATATCTCAATATTCATGCGCGATATCAAAAATCTGACTTCATATTCTTGTTCAGGGGCTCAAAAATGGGGGGAAGAGGGTCTCACCCTAATTAAAGAGCAAACGATTAGCAATTTTAATTTTCATAATTTTTCCTATCAAAAATTAATCTGCGACAGCACTGCGACACGCAGCTGTCGTGGACATGTGTTAATTTGGCCTCCGCAATAGGTCTGCATCGCAGACCAAACACGAATCTGTGTATTTTGTAGTCAATGATTTCTATCTCGGTCCAAGGCTTTTGAGTCTTGGGCCTAAGTGTTCTCAAACGTTGTTTTACCTATACTTAGCCAAATTTCACCCTCATATTACCCAAAATATTTCCCAATACTCA
>DF357335.1:181393-197140 GCA_000787875.1 Solanum virginianum | reverse complement strand
AGCTCTCTCTCAGATTCAATTCCCATCTATGGCTTCCTTCCTACACTGATTCTTTTCATGGTATTAGAGCCATCATGAGTCAAAGCTTGATTCGGCTCAATTGATCCTCTATTAGTTGCTAAGTCTATGGTGGAATCTACAGCCAATGTTCCCATAGACAGACCGGTCGAAACCCTATACCAGATCGAGAGAAGGCGTAATCATCCATTAGTCGAAGGAACTTCTCAGCAGCATCGTGTACACGACTGACCAGCGATGGTTTGGGCTAACTTGAAGGAGAGGTTCTACAAGGTAGATAGATCCAGAGGGTACCAATTGCATAAGGAGATATGCACAATTAACCAAGGTAATATGTCGGTTTCCACCTATTTCTCAAAATTGAGGTTGCTATGGGATGAATTCAATGCCCTAGTTTCCCCACCCTCATGTAATTATGACAAATCTAGGAGTTATGTTAATCACCTGGCATGTTTATGATTGTTTGCATTCTTAATGGGGTTGAGTGAGGTGTATGCCCATGCGCGCAGCCAAATCTTAATGATAAGCCCCTTACCTAGTGTTGGTAAGGCTTATGCAATGATCATGGCAGATGAAGGGCAAAGATTAACTACTAGTTCTCATATAGGAAGCAATGCACCAGAACAGCTTGCTCTGTATGTAGGGAAAGGAAATTTCCCTAAGAAATTTTAGTCCAGGAAGAAGAATTGGGACCAAACCTATGATTTTTGTAAGATTTCGGGTCATGTAAGGGAGGAATGCTATAAATTGAATGGGTATCCACCTGAATGGAAGTTTAACAAGAGGTCAGGGGCATCACCCAGTTATTTGATGCAGAACAGCAGGAAGTATGATGCTGTGAATTATGTTGCTGGTACTAGAATTGAGACAGAATTGGGAGATGCATTTGATCCTATTGCTCCTGTGCTAAAAGGGATGGCTACTGAAGCTGCCCCAACTATGGCCACATAGCAAACCTTTACTCCCAGCTAATATAGTAGGATTTTGCATATGCTAGAGAGGGAAGAGGCAGGTGCATGATCAAGCAAGGCATTGGACAATATGGCTAACATGGCAGGTATGATTATCACACCTATTGCTTTGTCCGTGAGCAATAATAATGCACAGATTAAGACTGAAAACTACAAAGAAAACTGGATAGTTGACTCTGGTGCAACATGTCATATGACATATAATTTGGATAAACTTTGCCATTCATCTAGTTGTGACAATAAAATGGTGTATCTGCCTAATGGTAAGGCTACACAAGTATATAGATACTCACTTGTAATGAGAAGGTGACATGCTAGTGAAAAATACTCTTGTTTTATTTGAATCCATATTCTTGTTGATATCGAAGCAGTATCACATATTGGCTGTTGTAGTACAGGGGATGGAAAACAGTTAAGTGATGTGATGGTGTTGCCTACATTTATGTACAATCTGCTTTCAGTGTCTAGGTTAACAAGACAGCTGAATTGTTCAATCAATTTCTTTCCCGAGTTCTTTGTACTTCAGGACCTCTTCAATGGAAAGGTGAAGGAGAATTGGTAAGGAATTTGATGGCTTGTACTACTTTCCTGCTACATTATAGTGTAGAGAAAGTGGTGGTGATCCAGCAGGGTTGATGGCACAATGCTCCAACACAGACAAGTTACTATGGCATAAGAGATTAGAGCATCCTTCTACAAAGGTGCTGCAGCATTTACTCACAGATAAGAGACTTAGTGATAGTAATGAATGTAATAAATGCTCTATCTGTCCACTTGCTAAACAGACTACGTTACCCTTTCATTTGAGCTCTTCTAGAGCAGCAACTGTTTTTGACATATTGCATTTGGATGTATCGGGGCCTTACAAGGTTACCACTCATAATGGATTTAGATTTTTTCTTATAATTGTTGATGATCATTCAAGAATGTATTGGTTCTATCTTTTGATGTTCAAGGGTGATGTGTTTTCAGTGTTAAAGTCTTTCCTAACACTAGTGAAAACTCAATTTAATAGGCAAGTCAAAAAGGTGAGAACAGATAATGGCACTGAATTTTTCAATAATGAATGTTCTGATTACTGAGATCTCTTGGTGTGATTCATGAAAGTATCTGCCTATATACTCCATAATAGAATGGAGTTGTAGAGAGAAAACATAGGCATATCCTTGAAATTGCCAGGGCAATCAGATTTCAAGGTAACATTCCTATTAAATTTTGGGGGGAGTGTGTGTTAGTTGCTGTGTATTTGATGAACAGACTTCCAACTCCAATTCTATAGGGTAAGTCTCCATATGAACAATTTCATGGCCACAAAGCAAACATCAGTCATTTGAGGACTATATGTTGTTTATGCTATGCTACCAAGGTGATTAAACAAGACAAGTTTTCTCCTAGAGCAGAAAATTGTGCACTGATGGGATATTCTCCAACTCAGAAAGGATATCTGTTGTACAGTTTATCTTAGAAAAAACTTATCATTAGTAGGGATGTTACATTTAGGGAGGACATGTTTCCTTTCAGACAGATCACTACCAGACCACAACCATTGTTTCCTAATGAACCAGTGGCAACTTCAAATGACTTCTCAACAGGTGATGAGGATAAGGACCTGCCTACACCTATCTCTATGGATGCTGCACAATTAAAGGGTGATTCCCTAATTATGAGTGATGCCTTACCAGAACCAACAGTCAGTTCTGATGAGGGACCTGTAGCTCAAGCAGCTGCTACTCAGAGGTGGACCATCTATCAGATGGATGTTTTTGATGCCTTTTTGCAGGGGTGACAATAAAATGGTGTATCTGCCTAATGGTAAGGCTACACAAGTATCACATATTGGCTGTTGTAGTACAGGGGATGGAAAACAGTTAAGTGATGTGATGGTGTTGCCTAGACTTACTGGAGGAAGTATATATGGAGCTGGCCAAGGGATTCTATAGCACTGAAAAGGATGAAAATCTTGTCTGTAAACTGGTGAAGTCCTTATATGGACTTAAACAAGCTTCAAGGCAATGGAATGCCAAGCTAGCTTTATTAAGTTCATGTTATTCACAGAGCCACCTAGACTATTCTTTGCTCACAAAGAAGAAGGATACTGGTATAGTTATAATCTTGGTTGTTGATGATTTGTTAATAACAGGAAATTATGCAGGCTTGATTGAAGAAACCAAACACACTCTACACAGTCATTTCAAGATTAAAGACTTAGGTGAGCTCAAGTACTTTCTGGGAATTGAGTTTCTGAGGTCACAGGAGGGGATTGTGATGAACCAGAGGAAGTATGCCCTTGAGCTAATAGCTGAAGCAGGATTGGGAAATGCCAAACCTCATATGACACGTTTTGATTACACTCAAAAGTTGACTAGTGCTGAGTATGTTGCAGACACACTGTATGAAGATGCTTCCATATATAAAAGGCTGGTTGGGAAACTATTGTACCTCACCATTACAAGACCAGATATCTCTTTCGCAGTTCAGCTTCTGAGCCTGTTCATGCAGACACCTAAAGTGTCACATTGGAAAGCTACACTAAGGGTGATTAGATACATCAAGTTGGAACCAGGAAGAGGATTACTTATAAGCTCAAATTAGAAACCACAATTGAGTGGATATTGTGATGTAGATTGGGCTGCTTGTCCAACCATAAAAAGATCAATCACTAGTTTTATTTTGAAATTTGGTGACTCTCCTATCTCCTGGAAGTCCAAGAAGCAACCTACAGTATCTCACAGTTCCATTGAAGTAGAATACAGGAGCTTGGCTGCCTTGACAACTGAGATTATATGGGTCAGAAGCTTGTTCAAGGAATTAGGGGTGATGCTGGTAGAACCCACATTGATACACTGTGATAGCAAGTCAGCTCTCCAAATAGCTGTTCATTCAGTTTTTCATGAGCGCACTAAACACATCGAGATTGATTGTCATTTCATTCGCGAGAAGATCCAGCAGGGAATCATCAAGACCATCTATCTCAACACTAAAGACCAACTAGCTGACATGCTCACCAAAGCTCTTGGGAAGACACAACATGAGTTCTTATTGCACAAGCTTGAATTATTGAATCTTTTCAATACATCCAGCTTGAGGGGGAGTATTGGAAGATTGAGTTAGTTGTTAGATGTTGTAATTAGTTAGTTATTAATCATTTAGTTAGTTACAATTAGAGATAGTGAGCATTGATTCTTTTCAGGAACAATACCCGTTCCTTTCAAAAAAAAAAAGTAACCAGGTGTGATTGGGTATAAAGTTTAATAAATTAAGAAATTTTTTTAGTTTTGTTGTTCTAAATTAAAGTTGTGTCAAATTGTCTTTTAATTTTATTGTCTTAAACTTGCCATTTGAAAAATTAAAATTAAAATATTGTCAAAAAAGATGTTTAAACAAATTAAAAGAGAAAAATAGATCATTCTTTTTAAACGAAGAGAGTCCTTCAACTAATTTATGTGTTTGATAAAATTGCTATTGGATTTAAGGGATTTTACGTAAATATGGAGGAATAAAAAATGGATAGAGTGAGTAATGATATGGAATCGTTTTGGCTAGGGCAGATAGAGCAGTTGAACTAAAAAATAAAATACTTATTACTTTATCCATTATCAGCCACTAACACGGTTCCAGTTGAATCCTAATATATAATTTATAGATAAACACGTAAACCAGTTCAACTTAATTAATAGTACAAATTAATATATACTTTCTATTTTTATGGCGGTGGTGTTTGGATTCCTATATTTTACCAGTTATGTATATTTAATATATTGGTGGTCATGGCTACAAAAGAAAAAAAAATGGAATTGAGAGAAAGTGAATAGTGTAACCTTGGAAGAGAGCAAGAAAGTGGTTGCCATCTCCAATATAGATAGTCCTTGTCTGGGCGACCATGTTGCTGACATGTTAATTGTGGTTGTATGTAAGGACATGACTCGTATAATGGTTGGCTCTTCTTCTCCCAAACTCAACTTCCGCTGAAAACGTCGCATCCTTCTTCTCCAATTGCAAATGCCAATTTATGTTTCTTCCTCTCTACCACCACAATGACAAATCTTGTAAGCCAATATATGTTATCAAAAGGTAAAAAATTAATGTGAATTACTCACTGATTCCTGAGATGCGATTGTAATTAGAGCTAGACAGTTTGGGATGAGGTTGGGTAAAAATGATCTGTAAAGAATAAAGAAAACAATAAAGGCTAATAAAGTCAATAAAAAAGAAAAAAGAGGAGCTTTTCTTTGAAGAGAAGAGGGAGGAGGAGGAGATAACTTCATTTCTCTATAAAGGCTTTGACTGGTTGGTTCGGTTCCCTTTTCATGTGATTTACTTAGGGGTAAAGTTGTCAAAACACAACCACCGATTCATGTGAACAAATATTTGTATTTTCTTCCTGAAACCTGCGACTTGTTTTAAATTTTCCCAACTTCTACTAGCTTTTTTACCCTTTTTTTTTGCTAAAATGGAAATTTAATTAATTAAACTGTATTTACAACCCTTATAGTTGGGTCCGCTGCCCCGTGGTTAGTGTTTTGTTGAGCATACCCCCGGCCCATAGGCAAAAAGATCGCATTGTCTTGTTGGGCCACACCCCGGCCCATAGGGAAAACATTAGTGATATTAATTGTTCTTTCAATAAGATTTCCTACTAGGTTTGTCAGTAATAACGACCGGACATATATAGGAGGGTCTCTCAAAAAGTGTTGAGTGTCAGTATGATGTGTTTGCATGCCATGCTTAGCTAGCGCGTCTGCCACCCTATTTTGCTCCTTGGAGTCAGTTTCTATTTTCGGAGGGACAATTCTCTCTTTTGTTGCCCAAAGAAGTCCTTCCTAGAGTCCCTGCAGTTCAGCTTGCAAAGGGTTAGTCCATACTAGATTGTTGCTGAAGCCCCCCACCGAGCTTCCTTGGTGATCTCTAAAGATACCCCCTCCTCCGCCTGGACTTGGGCAGTCTTTGACAGCTCCATCAAAGTTCAATTTTTTCCAACCCAAAGGAGGATGCTGCCAGCTAATTTGGATTCTTACCCTGTGGAGATTGGTTCTTTCCTTTTGGGTTACCAGAAGATTATATTCCAAGGCTCTCTCGTAAGTTAGGGCTACTTTGGCTTTGTCATTTTTGTTGTCGAACTGATTGTGGTTCCTTGCCAGCCAAAGATGCCAAAGGCAAAACGGAATGACGTTTCCCTATGATAGCATGGGGTTAAAGCTTTTCCGTTGAGTAGCCTCCCAGATTTGCCTCCAGCTTTGGTTGTTGACAGCACTGATGTCCAAAGTGGGAGGAGAGGTGGAGAGAGTAGATATGTCATACTAGAAGGCAGTAGCATTGGGGCATCTGAGGAAGATGTGAGTGGCATCCTCGATAGGGTGACCACAAGTACTGCAGGCAGGGGAGATGTTCATGCCCTTGCTATTTAGCGATTGGTTTGTGGGCAACCTGTTATGATTCAGCCAGAGGAAATCTTTGAGATTTTTTACTCTCACCATTCCATATATATCACATTAGTAAAAGTAAATTATAAAATTAAGATGAAATTAAAAATATTGACTCCACTTATATTTTTACATCTCTATATTTTGACATTTTTAGACTGTTGTCACTGCCCCTATCCTAACGACTCCGGAATAAAGGTCTACGTTTTATTTATGTATAGAAATTCATTTATAAAGGAAATTTTGAACAGGCTTCAGTAAAACATGCCATTTATGAACAAACAACAAAAAAAAAGGTTCTACAAGCTGGGGCCGTGTTTTTATATTAGAAATATGTTTGATACAGAAATTTTATTTAAAAAATATTGTTAAGTCATGTGGGTTGTTTGTGTGGAATATGGAGCATTGTCTTCTTCCTAATCCATGTGTGTGGAGTGTGGAACATTCGTCTTGTTCCTAATAATATCATGTGGAACGAGGAAGAGAGGAAAAATTATTTTCCATAAATATCTCTATAGTACTTGTTCCTTTCGATATAATTGTTGATCTTTTATGATTAACTATTTTACATTTATTTATAATAATATTTGACAATTAAATGTTATTTGATTGTTATGGGTAAAAATTATTCAAAATTTTCATTTTTATATTATAAGAAGATAAAATTATTCAATTTTAAAATCTCAAAACATATACATATTCCACTTAACTAAAAATTAGAAAGAGCTAAAGCATTACACTAAATATTAGCATTTTCTTCACCACTTAATACAAAGTTAGCAAGAGAATGAAGTCCTTAAATGATGAAAGTATGCATTCACATAATATATTTTTGTCATAAATGATAAAATAAAGTTTCAGAATATTTAACCGAAATCTTTCCACTAATTGTTGGTAAGTTTGATGGTTTCTATTTCAACAAAGATGGTTGTTACATTACTATAAAAGAAAAAGAGAATTGTTATGTAGAAGGATAGTTTACAAAAAATATGTAATTATAAAGATGATTATAGTTGTTAGTACAGATAAAAATAAATCTATTATAGAGAGATAAATATAATATAAAAAATAAAAATAAAAATGACTTTATAATAAAATATTAATATATAAAGATTATTACAAAGAGTATAATCAAGAATAGCCAGACTTACACGTCTATTTTTATATTATTGATTCAAACTTATATTTTTAATCTGCTTTATGCCCTCTGAAGCATGTATATGCACTCTAATCTACCGAACCCAAATGAGTTGTCCTTTTAAGACCTTACCATATTAAAGAAGTCCATTTTGCCTGTTGCCTTCTATTTTGTTCTTTCCAAATATGGATCTTGTTGGAATCCATTGATTGTTAGTTAAGTCAGGTCTCAGCACATGGAATGTTTTTTTTTTCCTTTAATTCTAAAGTCTATTGGTACATCATATCATTAATTAACCTTCATGTGTATAATGCTCACATGAAATCTTGATACATCATATCATTAATTAACCTTCATGTGTATAATGCTCACATGAAATCTTGATGTGCTCTTATGATAAGTGTTCAATAAAGATCCAATAGAATTACATGGCTTAGTAATATGATTTAAGTTGATTCTCTTCTCCAAATTCTCTCTCTATACATTCAATTTGCATGATTAATATTTATAAAGCTTTTTGAATTAGATTAAATTGAAATGACAAACTAAGGACATTTAATCAACAAGTTTCTAGAACCTAATTATATTTTCATTATCAACAAATGAGCTAAAACCTTCATAGTGATTCAGACTATAATGCTGGGATTTGACATGAAACTATCAGTAGTAAAAAAAATTAACTTGGAATTCTGCATAATTTTAGCTAGAATATAAATAGGATTGTACTTGCCTTTACTATCAGTAGTAAAAAAAAATTAACTTGGAATTCTGCATAATTTTAGCTAGAATATAAATAGGATTGTACTTGCCTTTACTATCAGTAGTAAAAAAAAATTAACTTGGAATTCTGCATAATTTTAGCTAGAATATAAATAGGATTGTACTTGCCTTTTTTGAACTATATTTTTATATTTAAAACGGTAACAAATTGTCACGACCCAAATTGGGCTGTGAGTGGCACCCACACTTACCCTTTTAGGTGGGCGAACCAACATATAAATCTCAATCTATACTAACAATTCACTTATAAAATATGATAATAATCGAAAGGTTGAACTCATAAGCATAAATAACCCAAAATTACCAAGTTTATTACTAAATGTTTTCCAAAATCTGAAAGTTATCACATCAAGGATATCTAATCTCAAATACTAATTCTAATTATATCAACACCCAAATAAATGAATAAAATAATTTATGTCTGAAAACTAAGGACATGCATCATGTTATAACTAATAGAATCCAACACGAGCTAGAAGGTCAGCCCACCCTGAGATCTGATATACCAACGGGCAACGACAGGCTAGAACTGAGGGCAAGTTGAAGTCGATGGAACACTCGCTGCACTCCACAAAAGTAAAACAAAGAAAAATACAAGTAGGAGTTAGTACGAGCCACATGTACTGAGTAGGTATCATCGGCTGACTCAAAATAGAAATCAATATGCATAAAATAATAGTAGAAAATCAACCATAACACTTACCAGGTAGCAACAACAAGAACAAGTACATAACCAATCAACGATATCAATGATACACATGAGGACTCAGACCTCCACATCACACTTCTTTTGGGAGATAGGTCCTTTGAAATTGAGTATATTAAATTATTTTAACTTCCTTTCCTTTATTATTATCGTACCAAAACGTGACACCCAATCCAATATATATACGTGTGTGTGTGTGTGTGTGTGTGTGTTTTTGTGTGTGTGTGTGTGTGTTGGACATGACACCTGATCCTATAATATCGTGTCGAAACATGACACCTGATCCATAATATATAATATATATATGTGTCGAACGTGACACCCTATCCTATAATATAATAATATATATGTGTCGGACGTGACACCCGATCCTATAATATTGTGTCAGAACGTGACATCTGATTCATAATATATAATATATATGTGTTGGTCGTGACACCGATCTTATAATATAATAATATATATGTGTCGGATGTGACACCCGATCCTATAATATTGTGTCAGAATTTGACATCCAATCCATAATATATAATCTATTATTCTTTATCATTACTTCTGACTTCACTATCAATGTTTCACCAAGTTCAAAGAACCGATTCCAAGCTTCTAATCCACCAATACTCTTCCTTTCTTCAATACCTCAAAATGTTTTAAATCTATCAAATATACAATTTTCATAACAATACGAATTTAAGGACACCCATATCACTATATGTTTAGCCTAGACCCAAAAATTCACCTAATTCGATAATCAATTAACCTAAATTTCAAACTTAGGATTAAGTCTTAGTTCCTCCAAAGAACCTAACTTTAATGGTTATTGACATAATGCCATACACCTAATCTAATTACCTATTTTAGTATATCAAAACTTAAATTATAAAGTGATAATTAAAAGAATAAAATTTAAAACGAAAATTTTATAAATTAATACCCTAAAAAAACAAGCTACGAAAATTAAAACTAATCAACATAGATGCTAAGCTAAAATCCTAGAAATTTCTAACTATGAGATCGGCGCACAAAGGAAACAAATTACAGTTTCTTAAGGCCAATAATGTCTCCCACAAAAATATTTGCACTATATTATTAACCTATCTATTGTTGACTTATTCTAATATACTTTCTTCTAATCATTACTTCATCATTAACCCATTATTCTATCATGCTTATCCATCATAATCTATTAACCATTTTGCCATAAATTTGTTTACAGAGATAAGAATATTATTAGCTACATCTCATATCCCACCATTATCAATTAAAAACAAAACTAATATGACTTATATCTATGTAACAATGCATAGATGGAAGGATACATAATTCTAACCTGAGTCAATCCATCGTTCTGGTTGTCATGCAGCTTTTCTCCAAACGATTTTTCTTTTCTTACTAAAATAAATATGTACTATAAGTTACAAACTCTACTAACTTATTTTAATATGTATATGGAATAAGTGGTATAGGATATTACATAAATTACCACTTTAACCTACTAATTAATTTAATTATTTAAAGTTACCTCTCAACTAAATAAAAGAAATTATCAAATAGTCCACATACCCTTCTAAAATTATATGAGATGAATAATTTATAGAATAAGATACTCTAGTACTCAGAACGACTTAATAGGTTGTTACACAAGTATCATTACTATGTATTTAAAACTTAAACTCAAAAAATAAATGCAAATGAAAATCATAAAGAGATGTCACATCACTTTCTCTATGTTTGTCTTTATATTAGATAATTTAAGGCCTGTAAACAGGCCCAATATATATGTCCTATTATTTTACCTATTTAAATAAAAATATTTGTTAAATATATTATATAGTAATTTGACATATATTTTGTTGACATTAATTACTGGAACAATCAGTTTTATATTGTGAAACTTTTGTGATCTATCCTTTAATTTATTCTTTACCACTATATAATGGCATAAATTAATTAGGAATCAAAGTTAATCTATTTATTAGATTGAATAGAATTATATATAATCACAATTCATTGTGCGTTACTATTTCAAAGAATAATATTTTAAATTTATTGCTCAAGTAGAAATTAGAACCAAGAAACGCAAACATGAAGTTTGACATATAATATACCTTAATTGATAACAAAAAATTATTTGCATACATAATATTTATTTGTGCAATTTCTTCATGTAGAATAATATCTACACTTCTAAAAAAAAATTAGTTATTACCTTCATCGCTACTTCTAAAAAAAAATTAGTTATTACCTTCATCGCTACTCCATCACTAATTGCTAGTAGCTAATATAAATCAAAAATTACAAAAATATATATATACAACTTATGTTTACATAATTTCATATAATCCCAACTCTTTTAAAAAACTACAAAAATCCCTTAAATGATACAAAACTGCAATACTTATTGATACAAATTACAATCCCTATTTCTCCATGTATCATAGTTAAAATCCCTTAATGCTCCTACCTTTTTGACGTGTATCATTGGTTTCATTTTTTGTATCAAAAAGAAAGAATTTTTGGTAATTTTTAAAAAAGTTGGTATTAGTTGGAATTATTTAGCTCCAAAAAGTATGAGATTTGTGTAAGTTAGTCATATATAAATTCGCTGCTATATGAGTTTAGCGACGAATCAAACTGTTTAGCCACAATTTATCTAGCACTAAATTTAAATTTTTTAGTAGTGATTATTACTAAGCACTTCTATCATTTACATTAAAGTAATTAAAACATAACATATATACTCAAATTATAAGTGTATTTTGAACTTCTCTATTTAGAATTAAATTTTCAATTCTCTTATAAAATTTTCTACATATATAATATATATTGTTATATGTTATTCAATTTTTGGCTATATATTTTAGTTTTATTTCAATATTTTTCTTTCACTGTTGGTTGATTATCTAAAATTTTTAGTTATAACTATATGCATTTGTCATTTTTATCATTTTTTATTAGTATATGTTTAAATTTATTTATCTAATTGCTAGTAATTAATAACTTGTGTGTTCAAAATATATTTAATTTAATAATTCACATTCTGTATTTAAAACTATTTGTTATTAATGTTTTTTTTTACAAATATAGTATTTGTAAAAACTCAAATTCCCAAAATATAATATTTTTAATTAGATTTATTAATATGAAAAGGAGATAATTTGTTAAAAAGAAATTGTTTTTTCATTCTTATCTAGACAGAAGAACAACAATATTAAGCTAACTTGAAAAAAAAGTAATCTACTATAATTAATTAATTTTGACTTAATTAATGTTAAAGTAAAATAATATTATAAGTAAATATACATATATTCGATTAAGAATACTATTCTTTTTTTAAAATTAAAATTTGGTTCGATAACTTCAAATTTAAATCAAACTTAATATTTAAATTATATGTTTAAAATCAATAAAGTACAAACATGATTATACATTTAAATGAAGAACTATTTTTTTTATTATGTAATAAACATTTATATTTTACTTTAAATGCAAATATTCCATCCTTCACTTTATTTGTAAAGATATTTTTTCACAATCTCATATATAAATATTTGAATTATTTTTATTTATTCTTTAATTTCAATCTTTTTTTTTTTTTTTTTGAGCTCAAGGCTCATTTTATTCAAAAAAAGCAAAGTAATACATAGAAAAATTAATAATAAAAAGACCGGACCACTTGGCCCATCCCACTAAGCTAATGATATAAATATTCCTAACCCTATCTAATGTCTTATTTGCACCAATTTTGGAGCATACTTGGAGAGTTAGTTGAACTTGAGGGCATACTCCCTCACATTCATAGACCCTTGCTTTAGATTCATAAATTCCATCATTTTGGTCTCTCTTAGTTTTGTAGGAAAGAACCGGTTGAGAAATTCCACCTTGATCTCTTCCCAAAGGATGGCATTATTATTCTCCTTCTTCATTATTTTGGCCTCCTTTAGCTCAAGAGGGAAGAATCGGTTGAGAAATGTTGCCTTGAACTCTTCCCAAAGGATGACATTGTTATTTCCCTTCTCCACCTTTCATTGGTTGAACCAAATTTGAGCCACCCCTTTGAGTTGGTAGGCCGCCAACTCCGCTTTCTCCTCCAATCTAACCCCCATAATGGATAATATTTTATACACTTCATCAATAGATTCTTGAGGATCCTCATCCACCTTAGACCCATGGAACTCCAATGGGTTCATTCTCGTAAAATACCTCACCCTAGAGGCCGGAGTAGGAGCATGAGTGGTTTGGGCCCCTTGGTTGATTTGATTAGTCATGACATGGACCAACATGGTTATAGCATTTCGGAACTCTTCATGGGTCATTCCCCCATCTTGAGGAGCGGGAGGGGCCGGTTGCTCCTCGGGTGAACGAGCTCTTCTTCCTCTTGGAATGGGCATGATCTAAAATAGCAAAGAACATTCGCTAAGGGAAAGCCTTACCTTGACTTCTATAGCACAACATAGACCATGAAGAAGGAAAACATTTCCTAAAATGTCTCAAAGCCACTTGCTCATAGTCGTGGTGTACCTCACAACTACAAACAAGACTCTAATCAACGCGGTGTGTGGATTTCGAGGACCATTAACAATCTAGTGCTCTGATACTAAGTTTTTCATGACCCAAGTCTAGGGCCTAGACGTGACATGATGAATGGGTAACCTGAAGGAACCCCAAACAAGACTCCTAGCATATCAATCACACATCGTCGATCGTGGAAGGAAAATAACAATAATAAGAGACATAAATAAGCATAAAGGGACTAAGGGAAGTCTTTGATAACCTGAAGTATTCAAGAGTCAAGATCATTGCATAATTACATCAGTTGTTCCAACAACACCTCTAGCACAGATTGGGCAGTGGCCAAGACACTTTCCGGGCTCACTCTCATAGCATCAAGATTAACATAAAGATATAACAAAAGTAAGAGTGCAAAGATAATCTCCCCGAACTTGAGGACTCACAAAAACTTATCTTCAAGACGCCAAAACTAGCCACGTAGAGGATGATCGTGAAGAGCTCCAGTTCTAACATGGTAACATCATGTAGGCATAGATTATGCATTAGTACGTTTGAATGTACTAAGTATGTAAGATGTAATATAACAAGAGATAGACAACATAATCAAAATGCATATGCATAAGCAATGGATAAGTACAATAACAATATGACATGCATGACCAATGCTTGAAGTAAAATATGCTTGCATAGAACATATTACATGTGTAGAAATGGACCATCATCATAGACGAAGCAAACTATTACTTGGAATTCAAGGCATGTCACCCCCTTAGAAGGTGATTGAGGTATCTACCCCTCAACATGGTAGTACAGGCATGTCACCCCCCGACAAGATGATAAAGGTACATACCCCTCAATGTGGTAGTACGGGTATGTCACCCCTGACAAGGTGGTCAAGGTACATACCCCTCAACGTGGTAATATGGGCATGTCACCCCCAACAAGGTGATTGAGGTACACACCTCTCAACAAGATAGTACGGACATGTCACCCCCCGATAAGGTGGTCAAGGCATGTCACCCCCTCATAAGGTCGTTGGGCATGTCACCCTCCAACAAGATGTGGTCAACTTGCAATACTATAGATACTTCTCATGAATTCAATACATACATATATCCCCCTTCATCATCATAAAGTCAATCGACTCTCAAGTCATGCAATAGATCATCAATAACTCAAGAATCCTTGACAAGACATTTTATCAAACACTTGGTGGGTATGTAATGCTAGTTAGAAATCATGCAATTGAAGAGTGAAATCATATGAGAAAATTCAAGGTAAATCAACCCACCAACACACAGTAAAACCCTCATGCAATCTAGCTTGAAGCCCCTAATCAAATCTCATAATATATCATAGATTCATAGCTCAAAACATGCTTAAACAGTCAATATTTCATAAAACCCCAACATGGTTTATAATAAAATTCATAATAAGAGATAGCCATAGATAATCCAACTTGAAATCATCCAATTAACATAAAAAGGAAGGTTGGACACTATGGGTGAAATGACTCAATGGTTGAAATCCACATACCTCAAATTTGGGGATTTCCTTGATGAAGATTTGAATGAGAAATTGAAGCTCGAATGAAGTTCTTGAGATCCGAAAATGAGTTTGGGACACTTTAATTTGGATGAAATATTTGGCTAAGTTTTAGAGAGGGTTTTGGGATTGTCTTGAGTGATATAGAGTTGAAAAATGACTAAGTATAGGGATTTTTATGCATATGATGGCATGGGCCCAAGACCCCAAAGCCTTAGGCCAAAACAGAAAACTAGGAACCAAAATAACACTGATCCGCGCCCGTGGTGCATTGCAGCTAAGGCGCGGATCCTCTTTGGAAAATTGATTTTTTTGGAAAGTTATTTTTTGCTATGTTGCTATAAAATTAGGATTATGCCCATTTTGTGCTCAATTTTGCCCCCTAATCATAAATATAAAGTTGAATTTTTAATTTCACGCACGAATTTTGAGATATATAAAAATTACGATTATAGGCATTTTCGAGGCACATTTTTGGGCATTTTTGGGGCGTTCCAATATTTCCCCCTTGGGAACATTCCTCCCCAAATGTCAAAGAAGTATACATAAGAGAAGTAATCATGATGATTTCAGCCCAACATATGAATGCAACAAATGCATTTAAATATTATTTCAAAAATCTCAACATAAGTGTCAAAAATCACCATAAACTTGTCA
>DF357335.1:150701-165278 GCA_000787875.1 Solanum virginianum | reverse complement strand
GACAATCTCATGTTTTGGGTAGCCTTTACATACCTGGGATGAAGATTGTAGAAATCTTCAAAGAAATCTTGACCTTGAATTTGGAAACCCTCAAGCTATCTCTTCTTCTCCTCTCACAATCTATGCTTAGACTTTGAAGAATATGGATTTTTGAAACTCTTTCAGACAAATTTATGCTTAAAAACACATTTTGGGACTTAAAAATGGGTTGGGAATGACCAAAATATCCTTTCTAAAATTAAAAGAAAAAGTTTTAAAATTCGCACATTGGTCCGCGATGAGCTAGGGGCGCGGACCAGTATTATTTCGCGAAATTTCAGAATTTTGAATTCCCGTTGAAAAATTAAAAATATAAAAAAGCAAATTGTTAGTCCGGGCCACCTCCACATCGCGCCAGGGGCGCAGATAGACACTATTTTTCGTTGATTAGCAAAAATTATTTTTTCGGTCCGATTGCTCTTAAATTGGATCGAGACCATTTTCCTATGCAATTCTATGCGCTGATTGAAAATCCAATCTTGAATTTCCTATCGCTGTAAAATCAGGTCGAGATCATTTTCCCACTCGATTCCTCACGCTGATCACAAATATGATCTTGGATTTTCTATCAGAGCGTGGGAAGAGGCATTATGCACATGATTATGTTTTAGGGGCATTTCAGTAATTTTACAGGGTGTTACATCATCTCCCCCTTGGGATCATTCGCCCTCGAATGATTAGTAAAAGTAGAATAAAAGCATGAGTGACCTCAAAACTCATCTCATTCCTCACTCGGGAACTCTCGATCTCTTAACTATCCATCACTTATCTATCTCTATCTTAGACTTGGGAATAGAATCAGATTAAGACATTAACTCAATGAAAGAAATTTCAATAGCATTAAGGATATGGACATTACCTTCAACATCATCGTCATTTGGCATGAACGGATGCGGGTATTTGAGCTTCATTGCCTCCTCAGCTTCCCACGTAGCTTCCTCAACAAATTGATTCCTCCATAGGACTTTAACGGAGGCTATCTTTATGTTCCTCAGCTTACAAACTTGTTGATCAAGGATTTGGACTAGAATTTCTTCATAGGATAGGCTATCCTTCTCCCCCATACTCTCAATAGAGATTGTCAAAGCAGGATCTCTCAAACACTTCTTTAGCATTGACACATAGAACACTGGGTGAACTCCATCTAACTGGGAAGGCAAGTCCAACACATAAGCAACCTTCCCAATCCTCCTCAAAATTTGATATGGTCTGATATAACGTGGATTCAATTTCCCCTTTTTACCAAACCTCATGACACCCTTCGTGGGTGACACCTTCTAGTACACCCAATCATGCACCTCAAACTCCAAGTCTCTTCTTCTCACATCTGTATAAGACTTCTGACGATTCTGTACTATTTTCAACCTTTCTATGATAACCTTTACCTTCTCCATGGACTGGTGAACAAGATCAGGTCCAATCAATTCAGCTTCACCAACCTCGAACCAGCCAATTAGTGACCTACATCTCCTCTCGTATAATGCCTTGTAAGGGGCCATCTAAATGCTAGCATAGTAGCTATTTTTGTATGCAAACTCAATCAATGGTAGATCATCATCACAACTACCCTTAAAGTCAATGAAACACGCTCTCAACATATCTTCCAAAGTCTAAATAGTGCGCTCTTCCTGTCTATCTATCTGAGGGTGAAAAGCTATGCTCAGATGTACTTTTGTACCCAATCTCTTCTAGAAAGATCTGCAAAATTGAGAGGTGAATTGAGCTCCTTTGTCTGAGATAATGGACAAGGGAACCCCACGCAACCTCACAATCTCATAAATGTATAGGCGGGCATACTCCTCAGTGGTATTAGTTGTCTTGACGGCTAAGAAGTGGGTTGATTTAGTCATCCTATCAACAATCACCCATATCAAATCATGCTGCTTTTGGGATCTTGGTAAACCGGTAATGAAATTTATATTGATTATCTCCCACTTCCACTCAGGAATTTCAAAGTTCTGAGCTAATCCACATGGTCTCTAATGTTCAACCATGACCTGCTGACAATTGGGACATTTTGAGACAAAACCTACAATGTCTCTCTTTATTCAATTCCACCAATAGACTTCTCTCAAGTTGTGGTACATCTTAGTGCAACCAGGATGGATGGAATATCTAGAGCTATGAGCTTTGGCCATGATCCTCTCTCGGACAACATCAACATCAGGTACACACAATCTTTCTTGATACCTCAACACCCTATCTCCCCCTTTAAAGAAAACCATCACCTTCTGCTTGTGAATCACCTATTTTAATTGGAATAGGATAGGATCTTAGTCTTGCTTTTCCTTCACTTCTGACACTAAGGATGAAGCAGAACCATTTTGAACATTGATCCCACCGTCGTTGTTCTCCTTAAGTTGCACTCCTAGTTGAGCCAATCTATGCACTTCCTTAGCTAGCTCTCTTTTCCCTTCCTCCACATGGACAGTGCTGCCCATAGACATCCTGCTAAGAGCATCGGCGACAATGTTAGCCTTACCCGGGTGGTAGAGAATGCTCATGTCATAATCCTTTAGCAACTCCAACCACCTTCTCTGTCGTAGGTTGAGGTTCTTCTAGCTGAACATGTACTACAAGCTCTTGTGGTCAGTGAACACATCCACAT
The DNA here is from genome assembly GCA_000787875.1 of Solanum virginianum. Taxonomy (NCBI): domain Eukaryota; kingdom Viridiplantae; phylum Streptophyta; class Magnoliopsida; order Solanales; family Solanaceae; genus Solanum; species Solanum virginianum. Next base: position 162,631 of record DF357335.1, on the reverse strand, counting down.
GTACTCCATACAAATAGTGACACCAAATCTTAAGTGCGAACACCACCGCAGCCAACTCGAAATTGCAAGTCGGATAATTCTTCTCATGGACCTTAAGTTGTCTGGAAGAATAAGCTATCACCTTCCCCCTCTACATAAGCACACAGCCTAGTCCAACTCTAGATACATCACAGTATATCACGAAGTCCCCCATCTTGTCCGGCAAAGTCAAAACTGACATTTTAGTCAATCTAGTCTTCAACTCTTGGAAACTTCTTTCACATTCCTCAGACCACTGAAACTTGGCCTTTTTCTGAGTTAGCTTAATAAATGGTGATGATAGAGAAGAGAAGCCTTCAACAGATTAGCGATAGTAGCCTGCTAAGCCCAAGAAGCTTCTTATTTCAGTCGAAGAAGTTGGTCTTGGCCAGTTCTTAACCGCTTCAATTTTCTGAGCATCCACTCGAATACCATCTCTCGAAACAACATAGTCTAGGAAGGCCATAGACTTAAGCCAAAACTCACACTTTGATAATTTCTCATACAACTCATGATCTTTGAGCATTTGCAAAACCACTCTAAGGTGATTAACATGCTCCCCTTCATCCTTTGAATGCACCAGAATACCATTAATAAACATGATCACGAATATATCAAGATACATTCTAAATATCCTATTCATCAAATTCATGAAAGCTGCAGGTGCATGTGTCAACTCAAAGGACGTGACCAAGAACTCAAAGTGGCCATACCTTGTCCTAAAGGCTATCTTAGGAATGTTGCTTTCCCTCACCTTCAACTGATGGTAACCCGATTTAAGGTCTATCTTGGAGAAACAAATAACACCCTGAAGTTGGTCAAAGAGATCATCTATCCTGGGGAGAGGATACTTATTCTTTATGGTGACCTTGTTCAGTTGCTGGTAGTCTATACACATTTTGAGAGATACATCTTTCTTATGCACGAATAGGACAGGAGCACACCAAGGTGAGACACTAGGCCTTATGAAACCTTTCTCTAAAGTCTTTCAACTATTCTTTCAATTCTTTCAACTCTGCAAGGGCCATTATATAAGGTGGAATTAAAATGGGTTTGGTCTCGGGAAAAATATCAATCCAAAAGTCGATCTCCCTATAAGGAGGGACTCTAGGTAGATCATTAGGAAACACCTTAGGGAACTCATTCACAATTGGAACTAACTCAAGAGTAGAAGATTCAACATCATCAGACTTAACTCGCATGAGGTGGTAAATACAACCCTTGGAGATCACTCTTTCTGGCCCTAAGATAAGAGATATGCTTGCCCTTAGCTGCAATAGAACCCCTTTTCCACTCTAGAACAGGCTCATTAGGAAATTGAAACCTAACAATTTGGGTTCTACAATCAACAGAAGCATAACAGGCTTGAAGCCAAACCATGCCAAGTATCACATCAAAATCAACCATCTCTAATTCTACCAAGTCATCTAGGTGCCTCTATGATAAATAGATACCACATAATCTCTGTAAACCCTCTCAGCTAATATAGACTAGCCAGTAGGAGTAGAAACAACAAAAGGTTCAAGCAAACACTATAGTAGGATCCTAAACTAACTAGCCACCTAAGGGGTCACAAAAGACAAAGTGGTACCCGGATCAAGTAATGCGTAACAATTAAAGGTAAAGACTCGAAGCATATCCATAACAACATCTAGAGCAACCTCCTGATCCTGTTGATTACTCATTGCATATAGGTCGTTCATCCTACCTCCTGTACCTGTAGTAGTACCCTTCTGTTGATTGCCAGCTGGGGGTGCTATGGAGGACTGTGGTTTGTTGCTCCCTTCACCTCTCCTCCTCTTTGGACACTCTTAACTAAAGTGACCAGTCTGTCCATATAAATAGCAAACATCTCTCCCCAAATAACACTCACCCAGATGAAGCTTACCATACTTGTCACAAAGTGGCTTTCCCCTCGCACCTTGGGTCACAGTAGCCTAAGATTGGGCACCCTGACCCCTGAAATTCTAGTAACCATGAAATTTTTTATCATACCTTTTTGGCTGAATGGGTGCACTTGCTACAAAGGGTGCATAGTGAGACAATCTCTTCTGAAAGTAGGACTTGTTGCCCTTATTCTATCTCTGCTGGCTAGAATCATGCCCAGCTGATTTCGCCTTTCTGTTGATATATTCCTCTCTATATTTCCTCTTATCTTCCTCCATTTGTTTGGCATACACCATGATCCTAGAGATGTCCATGCCAGGGATCAGTAAAGTTGCCTTATACTCTTTCTGCATATGTCTGCCCAGACCAATCACAAATTTCCTCATCCTTGCCATCATGTCTTGTACCATCTCTGGAGCATACCTGGACAGCTTAATAAACTTGAGACTATATTTTTTCACTGTCATTTGTCCTTGCTTCAGGTTCACAAACTCATCCACCTTCACCTCCCTCAACTCTTGAGGAAAGAAGTGGTCAAAGAAGGTAGTCTCAAACTCCTCCCATGTTGCAGGCTCCACATTCTCACCCCTACTCTCCTCCCACTGGTTGTACCAAATGTTAGCAACGTCTTTCAATTGGTAGGAAGCAAGCTCCACTCCCTCAATCTCATTAGTATGTATCATTTTCAGGACCTTGTACATTTCATCAATGAAGTTTTGTGGGTCCTCCTCAAACTTAGACCCCGTATACACTAGCAGGTTTATCCTCAAGAAGTCTTTAAGTCTGGTAGCAGCTGAGGGCTCCTGTGAGCTAGAACTCGGAGCGTAAAAACCTCGGTTGTTACCTTAAGAGGCCACCAACTAAGTCAACATGGTTATGGCTCCCCTAAACTCTGTATCAGTGTTGTGAGCTGGCTCAGGCTAAGTAGGGGGCGCCTGTGGGACCTCGGGCAGTCCTGGCAGGGCATCCCCATCTCTTAGCCTTTGGCTGGACGGGGACCTCAGGTTGGGTTTTCTCAGCAGCTGGGGCTGCGACATCTCTCTAAGTTGTTGTTCCCTTTGGCAATATTTTCTGTAAATGTGTAACGCACGAGTTAAAATGAGACTTCCCAAGGTTAAACTCTATCACACGAATCCAGATCATAGAAGAAGGGTAACACTTCCTAATGTCCTATAGCCTCCTGCTTATGAAGTGTGGCCCACAACATACCCATAAAGAAGACTCTACTAGACACGACTTCATAGAATCCCTAGGACACTCGAACTCTAAGCACTGATACCAAGTTTTTTATGTCCCGGGAGGGTACCCTAGGCGTAACTGGAACTCAGAGACTATTGTTAGTCCCCAAGTGAACCACCTAGTCTCATTGCATTCGTTCAATCCATTTATTAGTAGAAGATAACAAAGAAATAGCTAACTATCAATGGACTATAAACTATCCACTCTATCTATCATAAAGAATACTAGTAAAAAGGAATAATCTCAGTATAAAGAAGGAAAAGGGAGAAAAGAACCCCAACATCAACCATCATATGTCTATGTCTATTAAGCCTCTATAAACTACTGTCTAAGAAGGTACCATGACAGGCCATGGCTACCACAATCAAAATAAGTAACTCAAAATAGATAAAAGAGAAATAAATGTGTCCTCCGAAAGAAGAGGAGGACTCACCAAGTCTGGATTCATGGAGCTTTGAACTACAAAATCTGCATCATAAAATGATGCAGCGCCAAAGGAGCATTAGTACATGGAATGTACTATATGTAAAATAGGCTAAAGTAAATAATAAAGGCTATATAATATACAATGATATCAGCTCATGGATCACTCACATCAACTCAGAGTAAGGAACATGACTCTATCACATCGCTATCCATCAAAACATCACACAATCACATCAATCTCAGAGTATTATCTAGGAGTTTCTATAACTGACAATCACCACCTATAAGCCAGTGATAATATAATGAAAAGATGTCATTGTCACATCCGCCTAATACCTTGTCGGGATAAAGGATGAGTTTGTCTGGGATCCTAATGATGTCTGTCAAGTCCTCTACAGGACAAAGAAAATATCCACTTTCACGATCCAATCCTCATGCTGGCCACGTAGTTAATTAGTACGAGTGGGACTCAATCTTACCCATCTCGGTGCTAATACTCCTCTCAGGACTCAATACGCTCATATGTCTATCATCATCAGGCTGGTTATACAACTAACCCCCTCCTCAGGTAGAAACCTCATCTCATCTGACAATCTATCAATTCAAAGAGTAGATTCTTCCTCTCAAAGCTAAGGTTCAACTTCATCTAGACTCTAAGAACACTAATTCCATCAACTTCAGCCATCAACATACTCCTCTCAAGAACCAGACCACAACAATCAATATAGTCAGACAGTCAAGGCTCTAGACATTGCCTCTAAGTTCATTATTGAAGTCTTTTATAGAGAATTTATGTCGGGTAAATACATAATCACTAAATAATATAGGTAAACAGTTAATTCAAAATATGACAATCATCAATTTAATATATTGTATAGATATTAAAGATAAATTTCAAGAAAATCTTCAAGAATTACAATTCAAGACCTATCAACTATCAATCTCCAACTTACTACATTCATTAAGGCACATGGGAGAAGAATCTCATGTTCTGGGTAGCCTTTACATACCTGAGATGAGGATTGTACAAATCTTCAAGGAAATCTTGACCTTGAATATGGAACCCTCAAGCTATTTCTTCTCCTCTCAAAATCTATTTTGACTTAGAAGAATGTGGGTTTTTGAAACCCTTTCATATGAATTTAGGCTAAAAAACACGTTTTGTGACTTAAAAATGGGTTGGGAATGACCAAAATTCCCTTCTCAAAATTAAAAGAAAAAGTTTTAAAATTCATACACTGGTTCGCGATACGCAAGGGGCGCGGACTAGTATAATTTTGTGAAATTTTAGAATTTTGAATTCCCGTTGAAAAATTAAAAATTAAAAAAAGTGAAGTGTTAGTCCGCGCCCCCTCCGCGTCGCGCCAAGGGCGCAGATCGACACTGTGTTTTGTTAATTAGTGAAAATTATTTTTTTTGCTCTAGTTGCTGTTAAATTGGGTCGAGACCATTTTTCCATATGATTTTTTGTGCTAATACCAAATCTAATCTTAGATTTCCCATCAAAGCTTTTGAAGACGCATTGTCCACATGATTTTTTTTTAGGGGCATTTTGATAATTTTATGGGGTGTTGCATCATCTATAATAACCTGACCCAATATTGTGAAGTATTGTTCTCTCTTGGGCCTAGCCCATCATGAATTTGTCCGTTTGGGCTCACCTCAAAAGGCGCCTCACAGTATATAGACCAGTCCACTACTTTATATACCCAGCATCTCTCCTGTGTTTTGCCGATGTGGGGCATCTCCTTTTAAGATGGGTTGCTACATACACCCCTCTATGGACTCAGTGTCCTCGCTAAGGTTTGCCCTATCGCATGGAATTTACCTAGACTCAGCATTGAGGTTTGTCCCGCCTCACCGAGATTTGCCTAAACTTAGTTTAACTCTAGCCCTACATCAACAAGGCTGACACAAGAGTGGCTCTCATACCATCTGTAATAACATGACCCAACACTGTGAAGTATTGTCCGCTCTTGGGCCTAGTCTATCACGAATTTGTCCGTCTGGGCTCACCCCAAAAGGCACCTCACAGTATATAGACCAGTCCATTACTTTATATACCCAGCATCTCTCCTGTGTTTTGCCAATATGGGACATCTCTTCTTAAGATGGGTTGTTACATAATGGAAGCAATTACTTGCCCAAAAAAATAATAAAGGAAGAAATTATATATATAAAGAAACTTTAAAATTGAGTTGTGAATCATCATCAGTATAATTAAAAGATTATGAAAACTTCAAGAGTTTTTGAATTACTAATTTACTTAGAGGTAATAATCAATTGTTAATCATATCATTCTTTTGTTGTTAATAAGCAACAAATAGATTTGTATGTGCATAATGAGTCTCCAAGGAAGATGGTCGTCCCAACACTTAAAGCAAATTAATATTTTGTCTTACATACCTTGTTGTAGACCTCGAAGAAGCCCATCATGTCATTCAAAACACAAATCGCTTTCTACATAATGACACATACATATAACTTATCCTCCATCGCCATAAGATTCACTGTGTGAGCTCATTACATTACTCAAAAGTTCTTTCGACAAAAATAAAATATAAATATAAATAAAACTTCATCAGACTCATTGCATTATATACTCATTGTTACCTTTATTATGTGGACTGCAAGGAATTTGATGTTTTAAAAAGTTAAGGCAGAAATCATCGATGGTTGAGCAGAATTGTTTATAATAAAAAAAATCGTAGGGAATGAATTTTCTATTAACATTGAAAAGTTGCAACTGCTTTGTGTTGACACCCAATTTTGGCCTAATTTTTTTTAAAATTCATATTTTTATATTATTATTTTTAGTTTATTGTTAAATCATTATTTTGTGTTAAGTTACATGTTTTTATCTATTTTATTTATTATTATTTTTAGTTTTTTTATCATTGGTTGTATTAATTTTATTCATGTTAACATATTTGACGCAGTGTGTGTAACACCCTGTGAAATTACCAAAATGCCCTTACAACATAATCATGCACATAATACATCTTCCCAAGCTCAGATGGAATATCTGAGATCGAATTTGCAATCAACACAAAAAAACTGGGTGAGGAAGTGGTCTCGACTCGATTTTAGAGAAATCAGATCAAAAAATAAATTTTTGATCCAAAAATCAAAACAGTGAGGGTACACGTTAGGGCCACGATGCGGATCTATCGCGGACCCATACTTATATTTTTTTCAATTTTTTTGGCAAAAATTGGAAAAGTCAATCGAAAAGCGATTTATGAAAAATTACACATAAAACACATTTGATGAATGCAATTTATGTGTATTTTTTCTGAAAAATAATTTTTCAATGCATTTTAAATTTTTCAGTCAAAAGGTACATAAGTGCGCACCCAGTCCACATCGCGGACTGGGATATTCTGAGGTGAAATTTTATTCCTCTTTTCGGGAAGGGTATTTTGGTAAATCCCCAGCCTTTCCCAAGTCCTATAAACAATTATAAGATCATTTTTTGCAAAATAAGGGTTTATAAACCCACTTTTCAGCCTCCAAAGGTGAGAGTCTTGATAGAGAGCAAGAAAGAGAAGCTTGAGATCTAGAGAACTAGGGTCAAATTCTTGTTAGGATTTGCATTGTCATCATACCAGACATATAAGGCTAAACTTAAAGCATGAGATAGTTCTCCCATGTGCTCCATAGATGGTCATAGATGAGTTGAGAACCCATGAGTCCCCACACATGATTCTTGAAGTATTATCTTGATTAAATTCTTGAATTAAGTTCTATTGTATTAATGAGTTTCCTGTATACAATAATATCTTGATGATGTTCTTGAAGTTGAGTAGTTGTTTGAATGTATGTTCATGTCTTCATTCGCATGAACCCTAATTGAGGACTATGATTGTTTTTATGCATTATTTTGAAAATTGAGATTTGGTGGTCATACTGAGTATGTTAAACACTGATGATTTCTTTTAGCGTATTTTATTGGATTTTCATGAATATAACTTTTGAGCATGAATAATGATTTGACAAAGAGTTTTGATGATATGCAGATATTTTTGAAGCATGAGTTTTTTTATAAGAAGACACTTGACACTTTAATGAGTTTTGATTGAATTGAGCATTGAGTCTAAATGATGCTTTGAGTACATATAGATGATAATGTAAATATATTTTCTCATAATAATTTCATCGATAGATGATGGTGATAGTTGATATGAGTCTTAAAAAGGATTGATTTGATTGATGAGTTGTGAATATTTTAATCTTGGGACAATTATTGAGCACAGAGTTGGGTGAGGAGTGTCACCACAGAACTGCGTTTACCAGCGTAAGATAGTCGTGTAGCACGTTCTGGCGACTCTTGTTCGAAAGGTTGGACAGTCTCTTTGGATCTGAGAGAGACAAAGAGAGAGAGAGAGAGAGAGAGACTACGTCCTTTACCATGGCAAGTTTGGGACAAGCGTGGCAACGATGCTAATTCGTTGTGAACCACCTAACTTAAAGGTGGTGGAATAGGATAGATATCTGTTAAGAGAAACTCCCAAGCAATATTGATTGAGTATAAGATTTCTAATGGAGTCACTTTCTTTTCAAATGTATATTCTAAATAGCATGATTTACTTTAAACTAGCATGTTTTATTGCGTTGAGATGAGTTGAGCCTTTTGAATTGAGTTGATGTTATTTCCATACTATTCTACCTCTTTTTGTTTCATTCACCAATTTACATACTAGTACATTCCATGTATTGACGTCGCCCTCTAGGACTGCATCATTTCATGATGTAGATACAAGATTTAGAGATCGTCAATAGGTGCATTGTTGAGGATTTGAGACGTTGAGTTGATTGGTGACCCTCCCTTACTTCAGAGGATTCATTATATTTACTTCATCTTGCTTTAGAGTTAGACACTTGTTAGCTTTATGTTGATTGAGGTAGTCATGAGTTTGTTATTGGCACCACCTGATAGTGATAGAGGCTTCATAGACTAGAGTCAAATGTTGATGTAAGATTGTGAGCTAGTTCTCCCTACTAGCCCCTTTTTATAATATAATTTTGAGACTAGATGATAACGTGCCCATTTACTTCCTTGTGTCTTCAGTTGATTAGTAAAATATATGAATGAATGTGATGAGGCCAAGTGGTTCGCTTGGGGACTAGCAATAATCTCTGAATGCCGATTATGCCTAGGGTACCCTCCTAACGCGTGATAGCATGTTAATTCATTTTTTGTACACAGATAAAATTATACACAAATAGGTTTAATTGGCCCACAATTTGGGCTCATATCTTTCTAACCCATTAAGTTTTGAGATAAAATATGTATATAACCTCCACTTTGTTACCAAAATATGGTACATAATAGAACAAGCATTTTAATTCTAAAAAAACCTCAAAAATAGTCTCTTCTTCATGTTTTATTCAGGCGGCAGCTATTGGAACTGGCGGATTCCACCTGAAAACACCCATCCAGCCCCTCTCTATTCTTTCCCTTTCTTCCTCCCGCCATAGCCACCTTCAACCAACAAATCCCCATTTCCACCTCCAAACCACTAGCACACAACAGCTAAAACCCTCCAAAATCAAAATCAGTCCACAAAATCTCCTTTTTTTTCTCACCAAAACCCCATAGGAAAACCACCATTTTCAGCCCTTAAAACCCCATTTTCACCACCCATTTCCCACTAATAAACCGTATGACCAAACGACCTTTTCTAGACACCAAATCAGTCAGCGAAACAACAACCAAATAACCTCCAAACAGCCACCTACTCTCTTTCCTCATCTAAACCCGAGGCCCCATGAACCACCATGAAAACAGCCTCCACACCTGCCTGAAACAGCCACCAAACAACCATACATCACCCTCCACCAGCGAACAACAATGTTGGTTCCAATCATAGGTGAGCTCGAAGCTCCAGCAAGTAGCATCACCAGAGCTGACTAAGAATTTCCAGATCTGGCCATAAAGCTCTCGCCAACACAACCAACTTTAGCTCTCTAGCTCTGTTTGTCTTCTTCCTCCTTTAATGACATTATATTGTTCTACTTTCTTTGATGTTTGTTTTTGTTTAAGAAATTTATTTTGATTGAGTTATTTTGTTTATTTAAAGTTTTGTTTTTACTTGATATTCTTGTTTGGAAATGCTACAGTGAGATATCTATACATCGTTCTTTGTTTAATCATTCTTTATTGTTATTACTTTTAATGTTATTAATTTATTAGTTTCATTATGGCTATAAAATAATCTTGTTTGTTGGTTGTCGCCTTGATTTTATTAGTTGATTGTTGATCATCTTTGTTAGTGTTCCAGTAAGCTACTATCATTATATGTTTGTTATTGTTTAGTTGGTAACTATATAGATGACCTTGTGTTAGTTGAACAATATTTTTTTGAGCAGTCTTGGATATATTTTTGAGCAATCTTGGATAGTGTAATTATATAAACCTGGCCAATAACGAATCTATCCATCGAATTTTAAGGTCTCCCTATTTAACAAGATGGAAAAATCTTAGTTTAGATTGATATTTGTTATATTTTACAATTCACAAATTTTAGTTTAAGTTCACATATATACATTGTTTGTTAAACCTGGTCGATCCAAAATCTATCCGTTGGATTTCGAGGCCTCCCATTCAAAAAAGACGAAAAAAGTTAGTTTATATTCATATTTATTATATGTTAAAATTCAAGTAGTTTAAGTTCATTATTTACTAAACCTGGTCAATGACGAATTTATCCGTCGAATTTCGAGGCCTCCCATTTAAAAGATGAAATAATTTTAGTTTATTCTTTATTTATTCATTATTGTGTATATTATTGATGTTACGCAAATAGTAGGGCATTCTTCATATCATTATTTATTTCATTGCTTGTGTATATTTTGAGATTATTATACTTATGTTATATTGTGTATCTTCTCCTCAATTTGAAAAAATGAGTTCAGCCGAGACCTACAGTTGTGGATTCTAAAGGGTGCTAATACCTTCCCTTCGGAATAACTTAAACCCTTACTGGAAATATTTTGGTTCACAAACTATTATTATAGATAATTATTTGGTTTTCTAATTATCCTTAAAATTAGGTGGCGACTCTTAATTTAAATTATTTTCCAAAAATATTCTTTTTATTATTTTTTATTGAATTGCCACGACGTTGCGCCTTCGGGATATTAACAGAATGACGACTTTGCTGGGCATATTTCGAGGTTCTAACTATTATGAGTTTATTTTTTTCAAATTGAGGAGGATTCTATTTTACTTATTTATTTATTTTTGAATTATATCACATGTGTCTATATTTGCTATTTATATGTCTATATTGTTTATATTCATCCATTATTTGTTTTTTATATGTACATTATCATTGCATTCATGGCATGTTTCCATTGACATTTATTTTATGTATTTAAAAGAATGGTTTTGCGAACCCGCAACTGGTCTTTTTTATACATTTGATCATTTTTTGGAATAAGTGATAATTTATTAGTTTATGATGCATCCAATGGTTGGCATAAGTTCCAAGCCAATTTCTCCGCTTGGATCCTAGTTTGTCAAAAGCCCGTTTTATCTTATATATTATGTTGATTATTTGTCTATTGTATTTATTTTATTTATTCATTCAATATTTGTGTAATTATTTCTATAGTTTCATTTGTATTTATGGCATAATTTCTGCCAAACGGCAAAAAGTTTGCATTAGGAATAAGGGAGGTTACGTGGTTCTCCGCGGCTGTCACTTCAGAAAAACTTCTTTATATTTTTTGAAAGTGTTAAGTGGGTAGTTGATTTGCGGTCGTCCAACGCCATTTGCTATTTCACCCTGTAGTTTGTCCAACTCGAGTACTAGGTCTTTTAAAACTAACTCTTAGTAAACCTAGGCTAGAGCGGAACCAAAATTTGTTATTTAGGTGCATTTCCATAGGTTAGCCCGCTATTTATGATGAATTGGGTCCATTTGAACACCATTTTGTATTTAATTGAAGAATAGGTATGTCGGGTTATATGTACTATTGCCCTTCCTGTTTCGGATTTTATTGTTTGTTGTTTAGTTCATTTTATTGTAAATAAATAGTTTAGAGTTGTACCCCTGCATGAGAATTACATTTTGTTTGTATACACTTTTTCCTCATTTTGTATGCCTATTTATTTGTATAATTTGTACAATATATATTTTTTTGAGGGGCAATATGATGTAACACAACATACACATTCTTCAGTAGGTAGGTTTTCCTTTGGTTTGATTAGTCATATGTATATTTGAGCGCATTATATGTCATTTATTTGTATAAATATTGCGTAATTTGTTTCATTCATGTTAATTTCATTTTGTTTAAATACACATATATTGTTTGAAATTTGCCAGTTAAAATCTATTTGAACTACGATC
>DF357335.1:139267-150624 GCA_000787875.1 Solanum virginianum | reverse complement strand
GACCTGATTTTCATTTCAACGGGATATGTAGGTGCCAAAATAGCTCGAGCATATTCTCTATAAGCTTTTCGTTTATTACTATAGTAACAAGGATAATTTTTTTGTAGGTTAAAAAAAAGTATTATTGAACCCCAGAGTTTGTTGAGGTTGAAACAGATATAAAAGTTTTAAGGACTCATTTTTGAGAAGTCCTCAAAAATTTTACCAAGATTGTACTCAAATGCTAGATTTGCAAGGCACCACTTTGAGCTTGAGTTTATTTTAATTTTTTGTATGTAATTTTATATTCAATACTTGTCTTCACTTTGTTTATTTTACATTTTGTTTTAAAAAAAAGAGAATTTTTTATTGATATTAATAGTTTGCCCTTAGTATGATTCATTGATTGTTTTTTCTAATTCTGTTATTTTTCTTTCAAAAAATACATTTATTTATTTATTTAAAATATCCTCACGAACTACTGTACCTAATTCTCTTTGCGATGAGATACATAGGTAGCCCTTATGGGTTCGGTGCTCCTTTTTCAATTTTCTAAAACAAAGAGATTCAAAATTTTCATATTTTATACTATATCTTCACGAACTACGCGTACCTGATTCTTATATTCATGAGATACGTAGGCAATCCTTTTGGGTTCAGTAGTCATTTTTTCTAAATTATATAAAAGAAATGGTGTACATATTTTAAGAGTCAATCTCCAGTACAATTAGAAGGATGTAAATATTCGACAAAACAAAAATGATTGATTTTATGGTAAACCATAGATTCTTCTGGTACATCTGATTATATTTTTATGATACTTGAAAATTCTCTTACGCACATTCAAGATAAGAATAAAACCAACTTCATAGTTTCAAGTGCATTATTTGGTGATCGTTAGATTCAAATTCAATTGTATCGCATTGTTGATCTAGAACTTGGCCTGAATGTTTGTTGAGGCTATATCTTAAGTAATGTTTGATTTGAGAAACAATTATAGGCTTTCTTTGACCCATTTGTGCCTTTCAAAGCCTATCAAATGACATTAATCCTTAGTTTTTTCCCACTTTGAGCCTAAATCATTTTCTCTGGACAATCACACCTTCGTCGTTCCCTTTTTTTTAGTGGTTACATGCATTATCCTCTCTTGGCCCATCCTTCTTGAGCGCATAAAAAATGTGCAACTGATAAGATGAAGATTCAAGTTTAAAATTGCTACAGGCAAAAAATACAAAGTCTCAAAGTTAAGGAAGCAAAATGACTTCTAGAGACAGAAAAAGAAAAAGGGACAAAAGAAAAGGACATTGAAAAATAAGAAAAGCAAAAATATTCCTACAAGGTCAAAGAAACAAAAAAAAAAAAGAAAATTGCTCTAACAAAAGAGAAAAAACTTCCAAAAGGGGGTAAATGTCTCTATGAAGTGCGTCAAATGAGTATCAATTGTTAAAAGCACAAGTTCAGTGTGACGTTCAAGGAGAGATTAAGTCACTTTTATCCCAGATAAATATCCAACTAGTCCCTGATCGTCATTACAAGCTAATTACAAGTCCTACATGATCTCATTTCAAATGTTCTCATATTAATGGAGACTCACATGAAATCCAAGCATATGGTATCACAATTGCATGCATTGAACATCTTTATGAGTGTGAGTGTATTTTGGAAAATATCCTTAAATCAAATATTTCCTACATGTGTGAAATATGAATTTCTTTGTTGTGAGAGCACTTGACACATGAGGATTGGTATAATTCAAAATCTTTGTTTGAATCAAGTTTAACAGATCTTGTTGATACTTAAGTATGTTTGAGGTACCACTTGAACCTGTAGAAGTTACTTTCAATTCAATCTTGGTTGAAAAAAAGGGGGAAATAAATTTTTTTATGTATTCCTAACTGTTGGTACTAATTGTAGTTAAAGTTTGACTATTTCTTTACATTCTTTATTTTTGAAAAAGGAAAAAAAAGAGGCCAAACTTTTTTTTGGGGATCCTTTTTATTATTCTTTTTATGTATAAACCTTTAAAAAGATTCTTGAATTATTTTTCTTCTAAATTGCATTTTTTTCTTTTGATATATGATTGTTGTTTTAAATAATGTGACATTAAGCTAATCTCATCAGTGTGAGATGCCTATTTTATTTCATTAAATTGTGCATTCCAAAAAGTTTCATATATATTTTATTTTGTTTAAGTTAAATCATAATTAGTTAAATCATTTTTGGAGTGTCACTATCTTCAGTGTGACAAGTTAAACTATTTTGGAAGTTAAGCTATTTTAGAGAGTCACTTGTCTTCAACGTGACAAGTTAAATAATTTTGGAGCGTCACTTGCCTTCAACGTGACAAGTTAAATAATTTTGGAATGTCACTTGCCTTAAACCTGACAAGTTGAATCATTATTGGAACGTCACTATCTTCAGTGTGATAAGTTAAGCTATTTTGGAGCGTCACTTGCCTTTAACGCAACAAGTTAAATAATTTTGGAGTGTCACTGCCTTCAGTATGACAAGTTAAACTATTTTGGAAAGTCACTTCCTTCAACATGACAAGTTAAGTTATTTTTTGGAGCGTCATTTCCTTCAACGTGACAAGTTAAGTTATTATTTGAGAGTCACTTCCTGCAACGTGACATGTTAAAATTGGAGCAAGTTATATCATTACTAGAGAGTCACTTCCTTCAACGTGACACGTTCATACTTGGAGCATCACTTCTTTCAATGTGACATGTTACATAATATTTGGTGCGTCACTTCCTTCAACATGACATATTAAAATCATTATTGGAGCGTCACTTCCTTCAATGGGACATGTTACATCACTTTTGAGCATCACTTCCTTCAATGTGACACATCAAAATCATTATTGGAACGTCACTTCTTTCAGTGCAACATTTACATGACATTATTGGAGTATCACTACCATCAACGTGACATGTTAATTTGGAACACTTCCTTCAATGCGATTGATGTGCTACTTTGGATCATCTTTTCCCTCATGATTAGTACATCTAAAATGAATTGTCATCTCCTTCAGTATGACATGTGTTGACATTCCGAAGGCACAACGTCGTGGTAACTCATAAAAAATAATTAAATAAAAGAATTTAAAAGGAAAAATAATTTAATTTGGGAGTCGCCACCTAATTTTAAGAATAATTAGGAAACCAATTAATTATTTACAAAATAGTCCGCGAACCAAAAATTCCAAGTAAGGATTCAAGTTATTCCGAAGGGAAAATATTAGCACACTTCAAAATTCACAATTGTGGGTCCCGGCTGAACTCATTTTTTACAAATTGAGTAGGAGATACACAATATAACATAAGTATGATAATCATGAAATAAACATACAGAAATAATATACACAATAATGAATAAATAAAGAATAAACTAAAATTGTTCCGTCCTTTTAATGGGGAGGCCTCGAAATCCGACGGATAGATTTTTCATCGGCCAAGTTTAGCAAATCAATGTGCATGATCTTACACAAAAACAAATTTTCTCTGACTTTTTGAATGGGGAGACCTCGAAATCCGACGGATAGATTCGTCATTGGCCAATTTTGACAAATAAAATTGGTGAACTAGCATGACAATATCAACCACAGAATAACATAACATTCACTAAACCAAACAATTCATTAGAAAAGATCAAGAACATATAAAATTAGTCTACTGATAATGTTAAGTAGAACAATAAAAAGTTATAAAAACATACAAAGAAAGAATAAAGACTCATTATTAATAGATGACAAACAAAGATGTTAATAACAATTGACAGCTGGGACAAGCACACATTCAACTTAACTTAATATAGTAAGGACCAGAAAATTCAAAATAATAACATGTACCAAATTAATAATAATAAAATCCTATCCCAAAAGATTCAAAAAGGAAAAGTAAATAACTAAAAATCCAACAGATCAATAATAACAAGCACTATTATAAAGTAAACATAGCAACAAGTAAATTTAATAATACAATTTTAGGTATTATATTAGCAAAATACATATCACAGTGACACAAAACATAAAGCAAAATCCAATAAAATGAATATATTAAGAATAACAAGAGTAGTGTACGAGTTTGCAAACCTTTTCCGGCAACGTTTTGGTCTGGTCAGACCGGAAGCCGGAGAGATAGATGATTGTTGTCGATGTTTACTGTCTAGCTGGGGTCGTTTTGTGGTTGATTATGGTGGGAAAAGGGCTGATTTGGGTGATTTTTGGGGAAGAAAATGGGTCAATCTAGGGGATGTTTTTGTTGCATTTTTGGTGGTGATTTCCTACGAGCTTGGGGCTGTTGTTTCTGGCGAAAAGGGACTCATTTGGGGGCTGATTTTCGGCTGGGTTTTTGGTCGGAAAAGGGGTTTTCCAGTGGTGTTTTGTGACTGAAAAATGGGTCGTCTAGGGGGCTGTGTGGGATGCCATTTCGGAGGTTGATTTCTTGGTGTTTGAGGGTGAGTTTGGTTTCCAGTGGAGGAAGTGTTTGTGGTTTATTTCGTGGGGTTTTGGGGCTGCTTTGAGGGCTGCTGGGGTCGTTTTTCGGTGGGGTTTTGGGTGGTTTTTGTTCGGAGAAGAAGGGTCCTGTTTGGTGGAGCTTGTGGTGGCTAGGTGCAGAACAGGATGGGGATTTTTCGACTATGTGAGGGAAAGAAGGAGAGGGGTTATCGGAGCTTCGGCGAACTCTTCACCGAGAAGAAGATGAATAGTGAAACTCAAAAAATATCTACAAATTATTAAATTCTAATCTAAATATTATTCATCCACATATAATTATATACACATTTCATGTCAAAACCTAATGGGCTAGAAAGATAATGGGTCCAAATTGTGGGCCAATTGGACATATGCGCATAATTATGTCTGAACAAGAAAATATGAATTATTACACTGTGTTAAAATTTAAAATTAAACTAATTAAAATTCTACTATTATAAAAATACAAGCAATTATCAAAAATAATCTAAAATCGCCCAAAAATAATTTTAAATATCAACATAAAAAGTATGAATTTTTTGAAGTGTTGGGCCAAAATTGGGTTCAACAAACCAAGTTTGCAGGAATTATGTTCAACGTATTTGTCTTTCCATTTGCTACTAACAAGTTTTCTCAGATGTTACAATACAAAATGTGTTATACGTTAGAAAGGATGCAGCAACTCCAGATTGAAGATTATGCCAGTATGTAAGACCCGGTGAAAAGACTAAAATACCCCTAGAAGTAACCTTGCGCATGATGCGTCTTCCCATGCTCCATTTGTAAATTTGAGACCGAATTTGCGATCAATGCGAAAAACTGAGTCAGAAAAAGATCTCGACTCGATTTTAACACGATTGAGTCAAATTATTTTTTTCCAAAAAAATTCCAAACCAATGGCCTTTCCGCGCCTCTTCCGCGATGCGCCAGGGACGCGAAATCCCATTTATCTTTTTTTTGAGATTTCAACGTAAAATTTGAAATTTGCTAAAACCATCCAAATAACACTGGTGCGCGACGTGCACCAGTATAAAAATAGACTATTCTTTTTTTATTTTAATGGGGAAGGATAGTTTCTACCTTTCCTACACTCCATAATCCTAAACTAGTCGAATTTAAGTATAATTTAAGTCCTAAACACATAGAGCACTTTCATTCTTTCAAAAACCCTCCCCAAAAAATTCAAGCGTATGGAAAAAAAATCAAGATCGTTTTAGGGTTCAAGAATTTCTTCCAATTTTTTGAAGAAAAGAAAAGCTAGCTTATGTATAGTTTGAATCAAGTTAAAGAGTATTTTCTTTGAGATTTCTTTGCACTTTAGCAGAGTAACCTAGCATGTTTGAACATACTTGGAAAGATACTAGTTTCAGTCAAGTTAAAGAATTCAATCGAGAAAGTTAAGTAGTAAGTTGGGTTAAATCCCTGAAGGATCAAATTTCAAGAATTCATAATCTTTAAGTATGAGCTATATAAAGATCATTTTTGGGAGTAGTATTGAGCACTGATATGAGTGAAAGTAGAATTAATTAATCGAACTCATAAACTATGTAGCCAGCATATGATAGGATTATACCACGGTACCTTCCTCATTAGCCACTGAGATGACCCAATTTTGGGATGGATCTACTCCCCTAGTTCTTTGTCCCCTACCTCGGCAAAGTATGGGATGAATTTGGCAGCGTGGGAAAGACATTGTATCACCACGAAGCTCATAGTGGTGATTTTCGGTTAGAGAAACTCCTCAAGCTAAGAAGATATGTTTTACTTACAAGTTTTCAGCATGTTAATATCAGCATACAAAGTATCCGTTATTATTGTTATTTCATTATGAGTTATGTTTACGTCTTATTGAGAAATATTATGTTATTCTGAGTTATAATTTTGGCCATCTTACGTACCGTACATTCCACGTATTGACGTCCTTAGGACCTGCATTATTTTATGATACAGACGCAGGTGATAGAGTTCCTCAGTACCAGCTTCGTTGAGAAAGACAACTTCCAATCATTTGGTGTGGCCTCTTCTCAATCAGAGGCTCTGGAGTTACTTATGTTTTATTTCAACCTTTATTGTAGTTTTGACTACTTGGGGCCTATCATAGTAGTCCTTTCAGATAGCTTTAGTAGAGGTTCCATAGACTATGTGTCAGTATTCTAGTTCTAGTTTATTTAGTTATTGCTTGAGAGCTTTTACACTTAGTTTATGCAGACAGTTTTTGTTACAGCTTGTTACTTTTATAGCCTTTCCACGGTTGTTCAAGTCTTTCGTTGAGTAAGTAGCCAAGCTTGTTATAGCTTGTTACTTTTACAGCCTTTCAATAGTTGTTTAAGTCTTTTGCTGTGTAAGTAGCCAGGCCAAGTGGTTTGATTGGGACCAGAAATGATTTCCGAGTGCCGACAACGTTCAGGGTGTAGGCCGGGGGCATGACAAACTTGGTATCAGAGCACAGAGTTCAAGAGTCCTAGAGAGTCTATGGAATCCTGTCTAGTAGAGTATGTATTATAGGTGTGAAACGCGTCACATCTATAATAAAGAGGCTACGGGACATTAGGAAGTGTCATCATTAATTTTTATTCTTTGTCTCGTACTTCAAAGTATATCTCTATGAAGTCCCTTCTAACTCGTGCATTCACGCCGTGTTTTCAGATCTTGCCTCCATGCAGAGCTAACGGACCAGTAAGGGGCAGAGGGCGCCCAACCAGGAGAAATGCAAACCATCCTGCGAATTCCTGAGGAACCTAGTGGTCCAGTTGTGCCTGTGGAGCAGCCATAACAAGCAGATATCTCCAACACGGAACTTCGTCAGGCCATCCAGACTATGGCTCAGGCAGTCACTACACAGGGAAGTCACCAGGGAAATGGCAGAAATGATGGATCGGATACCGCCAGAGTTAGGGAGTTTCTAAGAACGAACCCACCAGAATTCAGGGGGTCCAATGTGAAGAGAATCCTGAGAACTTCATTGAGGAGCTCCAGAAAGTGTTCCAGGTTATGCATATAGGTGATGCTGAGCAGGTTGAGTTGTCTGCCTACCAGCTCAAGGGGGTAGCTAGACTCTAGTTTGATCAGTGGAAAGGAAGCAGGGCAGATGGGGTGCCAGCGGTGAGTTGGGCGGTGTTTGAGGAGGCCTTTTTGGGATAGTACTTTCCCATAGAGATGAGGCAGGCTAAGGTAAGGAAATTTCTGAATCTAAAGCAGGAGAATATGAGTGTACGGGAGTGTAGCCTCAAGTTTACTCAGCTATCCTGTTATGCTCCAGCTATGGTGGCCGACATGCGTACTAGGATGGATCTTTTTGTGTCAGGGCTCTTCAAATGACTAAGAGAGAGGGCAGGAATATGGTGCTGATTAGGGATATGGATATAACCCACTTGATGACATATGTACAGATGTGGAGGAGGAGAAGATGCAGGATAGGGAAGAGTTTAGGTTCAAGAGGGCCAAGATATCAGGCCAAGAGACAAGTAAGAGGGGAGATGGAGGTGGAAATCACTTATCTTTTCATTCCTTCATTGTTCATAGCATATGCATTCATGTGCATGGATTATTTTGAGAAATTATGTTATGGGTTAAGCCCAATTTTATTTTATGGTATGATTTTGATAAAATATTGGATATAACAAGAATGTGATCACATATATGTCTATTTAATATGACTCTTTGAGTATTTTAGGTACTTGTACCATTTTGTATATGAATGAGTTATTTTTATGCATGAGTATATTGACTATGAAGCTATGATTTTGGCATTTGAGTCTAAGTATGAATTCTTGTTAATGGTATTTGGCTTTAAAGATTAAGGATGCATTGAAATGATCTTGGAAATGAATATTGTCTTTCAAAGCACGTATATATATATATATGTGTGTGTGTGTGTGTGTGTGTGTGTGTGTGTTTATTCTTGTGGGATGATGACTTAGCACCGATGGATGGAGGGTTTGCTCTCTTTCTTTGAACTCTGTGCCTAGCATAGGTTTCTTTTTCGAAATGGGAGTTGTCCCGTAAGGAAAGATGCCTCTGAAATGGGAGTTGTCCTTTAAGGAGAAGGAATACTTTGATTTGATTTGTGATTTGTGAAAATCCTATTCGAAATGGTAGTTGTCTCGTAAGGATAGTTACTTCATATGAACATGGGAGTTGTCCCCGTAAGGTGAAGTATGGTCTACCGTTGGTAAGTAGACCCCCTCTTTACTGATGAGGGGATTTCATTGGGATTCCAAGTAATAGCTCGGTTGGTCTTACTCATGTCGGTTAAGGTCATATCCCCATTATATATGAGCATCATTTGCATTTCATTTATCGTGAACTTTATAGCATCTTGTTATATTACTTTCCTTGATATTAATTCTTTCTATATTATATGCCCTTGTCATCTAACCTTGATATGCAGGTTTTGGTAAGTTATATACATTGCACCCCGCATACTTAGTACATTCAAATGTACTAACACATACTTTTGCTCCTCTACTTTAAGTTGCTTCTATTTATGTTATCTATACTTTGAGGGTGAACCTGGAACATGTCTTGGCCCCAGTCCTATCTTATGACTAGAGGCATTGTTGGACTTCTTGTAGACTCTCGTCTAATCTATGTGTTAGGTATTGTATTTGAACCTTATGATCATGGTTATCTTTTGGTTATGACTATCATGGATTGATTATGGAAATTTGATATGTATATGTATGTTTGATGAGGAAATGTGGGAGATCCTATGTCTCAAATTGTCCCCATAGCATGGGTCCTACTTTCCCGTCCCTTGGAACTATGAGTTTAATTTTGCATGCACTTCCAAACCGATGATGTGAAATTTGGCACTTTGAGGCTTCTTTGGGAACCCTCGGGTTCCTATTCGCGATGTCACTCCTAGACCCGAGGTCCAGGTCATGACACTCATCCTTCTTGAGCGCACAAAAAATATGCAAATGATAAGATAAAGATTCAAGTTTAAAATTGCTACAGGCAAAAGATGCAAAGTCTTAAAATTACGGAAGCAAAATAACTTCTAGAGATAGAAAAAGAAATAGGAACAAGAAAAGAAAAAATATTCCTATAAGGTCAAAGAAAGACAAAATGAAAATTGCTCTAACAAAAGAGAAAAAACTTCCAAAAGTGGGTAAATGAAGAAAGTTCTCAGCGAATAATGTCTCTATGAAGTGCATCAAATGAGTATCAATTGTTAAAAGCACAAGTTCAGTGTGACACTCAAGGAGAGATTAAGTCACTTTTATCCTAGATAAATATCCTACCAGCCCCTGAGCCTCATTACAAGCTAATTACAAGTCCTACATGATCCCATTTCAAATGTTTTCACATTAGTGGAGACTCAAATGAAGTCCAAGCATATGGTATCACAGTTGCATCCAGTCAACATCTTTATGAGTGTGAGCGTATTTTGCAACATGTCCTTAAATCAAATGTTTCTTATATGTGTGAAATATGACTTTCTTTGTTGTGAGAACACTTGACACATGAGGATTGGTATAATTCAAAATCTTTGTTTGAATCAAGTTGAACAGATCTTGTTGATTCTTAAGTATGTTTGAGGTACCACTTGAACCTGTAGAAGTTAAATCTTTTCTTGAATCAAGTTGAATAGATCTTGTTGATACTCACATATGTTTGAGGTACCACTTGAACATGTAGAAGTTACTTTAAATTCAATCTTGGTTGAAAAAAAACGGGGGAAATAATTTTGTTTTATGTATTCCTAACTGTTGGTACTAATTGTAGTTAAAGTTTGACTATTTCTTTACATTCTTTATTTTTGAAAAAGAAAAAAAAGAGGCCAAACATTTTCTTTGGGATCCTTTTTATTATTCTTTTTATGTATACACCTTTAAAAAGATTCTTGAATTATTTTTCTTCAAAATTGCATTTTTTTGCTTTTGATATATGATTGTTGTTTTACATAATGTGACATTAGGCTAATCCCATCAGTGTGAGATGCCTATTTTATTTTATTAAATTGTACATTACAAAAAAATTTGTATATCTTTTATTTTGTTTAAGTTAAATCATTATTGGAGTGTCACTGCCTTCAGCGTAATAAGTTAAGCTATTTTGGAAGTTAAGCTATTTTAGAGAGTCACGTTTCTTCAACGTGACAAGTTAAATAATTTTGGAGCGTCACTTGCCTTCAATGTGACAAGTTAAATAATTTTGGAGTGTCACTTGTCTTCAATGTGACAAGTTGAATCATTATTGGAACGTTACTACCTTTAGTGTAATAAGTTAAGCTATTTTGGAGCGTCACTTGCCTTTAATGTGACAAGTTAAATAATTTTGGAGTTTCATTGCCTTCAGTGTGACAAGTTAAGCTATTTTGGAGAGTCACTTCCTTCAACGTGACAAGTTAAGCTATTTTTTGGAGTGTCACTTCCTTTAACGTGACATGTTAAAATTAGAGCAAGTTAAATCATTAATGGGGAGTCACTTCCTTTAATGTAACACATTAAAATCATAATTGGAGCTTCACTTACTTCAATGTGACATGTTACATAATTTTTGGTGCTTCACTTTGTTAGATTTATGTCTTGAATCTGTTTCCATACCATACTCCCACTTCATTTAACGCTGATGGGGGTCTCGCTGCTCGATCAACGAGTCGGGGTCCAGGGGTGAAATGCCCTGGTTTGGGGGTTCGGGGGCAACGCCCTCGACTTTTATGATATTTGTTGTTTCGGGCTTAGGTTTTCTGTTTTGGGCCTATTTTGTGGACTTCTCCGTTTCAATTTCAGAAGGCCTATATATATATACTTTGAAACTAGCTGGTGATATACGGTATTCTGATAACTCCTCAAATCAATAAACTATCTCTTCTCTGCTCGTGGACGTAGCCGATGCATTGTCGGTGAACCACGTTAAATTCTGTGTTCGTTCTTGTTATTTTCTTTACATTTAT
>DF357335.1:107198-136111 GCA_000787875.1 Solanum virginianum | reverse complement strand
CAAGGATCAAGTTCATCATGAGAGAACTAAACACATTGATGTGAGGTACCATTTTCTTAGAAGCGAGAAGAGAGTTAAGGTGAACAAAGTGGGTATTGCTAATAATCCTGCTGATATGCTTACCAAGCTTGTTCCATATAGCAAGTTCCAACACTGTTTGGACTTGCTAAACATGAGAAGTTGTTGATTGCCCCTTGGGGCAATAATCTGAGGCAGAGAAGTGATGTCTGGTACTACTGATTATACATCTGTATGTTTTCTGTTGTTGATGAGAGGATTCAAGTCAAGGTGGAGATTTGTTGGATTTTTATGCCTTGAATTTATTTCCATACCATACTCCTACTTCGTTTAACGCTGACGGGGGTCTCGCTGCCCGGTCAGCGAGTCGGGTTCCAGGGGTGAAATGCCTTGGTTTGGGGGTTCGGGGGCAATGCCTCTGACTTTTACGGTATGTGTTGTTCCGGGCTTAGGTTTTCTGTTTTGTGCCTGTTTTGTGGACTTCTCCGTTTCAGTTTCAGAAGGCCTATATATATATATATTTATGTAACCTAGCTGGTGATATACGGTATTCTGATAATTCCTCAAATCAATAAACTATCTCTTCTCTGCCCGTGGACGTAGCCGATGCATTATCGGTGAACTATGTTAAATTCTGTGTTCATTCATGTTATTTTCTCTATGTTTATACGCATCTGTTCTAACACACTTCCTTCAACATGACATGTTAAAATTATTATTGGAGTGTCACTTCCTTCAATATGA
Organism: Solanum virginianum; assembly: GCA_000787875.1. Classification (NCBI taxonomy): domain Eukaryota; kingdom Viridiplantae; phylum Streptophyta; class Magnoliopsida; order Solanales; family Solanaceae; genus Solanum; species Solanum virginianum. Next base: position 135,349 of record DF357335.1, on the reverse strand, counting down.
CATGTTACATCATTTTTGGAGCATCACTTCATTCAATGTGACACTTTAAAATCATTATTGGAACGTCACTTCCTTCAATGTGACGTTTACTTCATTATTAGAGCGTCACTTCCTTCAACGTGACATGCTATATTGGAACACTTCCTTCAATGCGATTGGTGTGCTACTTTGGATCATCTTTTCCCTCATGAGTAGTACACCTAAAATGGATCATCATCTCCTTCAGTATGACATGTTAAATCAGGTTTGCACGAATTATGTTCGACGCATTTGTGTTTTCATTTGCTACTAACAAGTTTTCTCAAATGTTATAATACAGAATGTGTACTACGTTAGAAAGGACGCAACAAGTCCAAATTGAAGATTATGCCAGTAATTGAGACAGAATTTTTGAGGAAGACCTCAAAAATTCTGGAACTTCCACCGCAATCAATGCACTCTTATTTGAAGGTTAAGTGTTTGGTCAAATTGGGTTCATCAACTTTTTTTGTCCACGATCTCTTTCATCGATCATACACAAAGAAATGGATAGTTGTTGACACCCAATTTTGGCCTAATGTTTTTTAAAATTTATACTTTTATATTATTATTTTTAGTTTATTGTTAAATCATTATTTTGTGTTAAGTTACATGTTTTTGTCTATTTTATTTATCATTATTTTTATTTGTTTATCATTGGTTATATTTATTTTATTCATGTTAACATATTTGACGCACTGTGTTAATTCATTTTTCTTGCATAGATAAAATTATACACAAATAGGTTTAATTGACCCACAATTTGGGCTTATATCTTTCTAGCCCATTAGGTTTTGAGATGAAATGTGTATATAACCTCCATTTTGTTACCAAAATAGGGTACAAAAATAGACTAAGCATTTTAATTCTAAAAAAACCTCAAAAATAGTCTCTTCTTGTTTTATTCAGGCGGCGGCTATTGGAATTCGGCGGAGTCCGCCGAAAAACACCCATCCAGCCCCTCTCTCTTCTTTCCCTTTCTTTCTCCCGCCATAGACACCCTCAACCAACCAAATCCCCATTTCTACCTCCAAACCATCAGCACACAATAGCTAAAACCACCAAAACTAGTCCACAAAACCCCCTTTCTTTCTCACCAAAATCCCGTCGGAAAACCTTTATTTTCAGCCCCTAAAACCCCATTTTCGCCACCCATTTCCCACCAGTAAACCCCATGACCAAACGATATTTTCTAGACCCCAAATTAGTTAACGAAACAACAATCAAATAACCTCCAAACAACCAACTGCTCTCCTTTCTCATCTAAACCTGAGCCCCTACGAACCACCATGAAAACAGCCTCCACACCCGCCTGAAACAGCCACCAAACAACTATACCTTGCCCTCCACCAGCAAACAACAACGATGGTTCTAATCACAAGTGAGCTCGAAGCTCCAGTAAGCAGCATCACTAGAGGTGACTAAGAATTTCTAGATCTGGCCGGGAAGCTCTCGCCAGCACAACTAGCTTCATCTCCCAAGCTCTGTTTGTCTTCTTCCTCTAATGACATTACATTATTATGCTATTCTTTGATGTTTGTTTTTGTTTAAGAAAGTCATTTTAATTGAGTTATTGTTTGTTTTAAGTTTTGTTTTTACTTGATTTTCTTATTTGGAAATGCTACAGTGAGCTATATCTATACATCGTTCTTTGTTTAGTCATTTTTTTTATTGTTATTGCTTTTAATGTTATTAATTTATCAATTTCATTATGACTATAGAATAATCTTGTTTGTTGGTTGTTGCCTTGATTTTATTATTTGATTGTTGATCATCTTTGTTAGTGTTCCAGTAAGTTACTATCACTATATTTATTGTTATTGTTTAGTTGTTAACTATATAGATGACTTTGTGTTAGTTGGACAATATTTTTTTGAGCAGTCTTGGATATATTTTTGAGCAATCTTGGATAGTGTAATTATATAAACCTGGCCAATGACGAATCTATTCGTCGGATTTTGAGGTCTCCCCATTTAAAAAGACGAAAAAATCTTAGTTTAGATTGATGTTTGTTATATTTTAAAATTCACAAATTTTAGATTAAGTTCACATATATACGTTCTTTGTTAAACCTGGCTGATGAAAAGTCTATCCGTCGGATTTCGAGGCCTCCCCATTCAAAAAAGACGAAAATTAAAGTTAGTTTATATTCATATTTGTTATATATTAAAATTCAAGTTTTCTAGTTTAAGTTCATTATTTGCTAAACCTGGCCAATGAAGAATTTATGCATCGGATGGCTTACCCAATTAAAAGACGGAACAATTTTAGCTTATTATTTATTTATTCATTATTGTGTATATTATTCACGTTAGGCAAATAGTAGGACATTCTTCGTATCATTATTTATTTCATTGTTTGTGTATATTTTGTGATTATTATACTTATGTTGTATTGTGTATCTCCTCCTCAATTTGAAAAAATGAGTTCAGCAAGGACCCACAGTTGTGGATTCTGAAGGGTGATAATACCTTCCCTTCGGAATAACTTGAACCCTTACCTGAAATTTTTCGGTTCGCAGACTATTATTATAAATAATTATTCGATTTCCTAATATCCTTAAAATTAGGTGGCGACTCTAAATTTAAATTATTTTTCCTAAAATATTCTTTCTATTATTTTTTTTATTGAGTTGCAACGATGTTGCGCCTTCGGGATGTCAACACGTTACATAAAAATATAATTAAAATATATTTTTAAATTGAAAAAGTTAATCTAAATTTTTTAAAATTTTTAACAGGTGAGATATGGCTTTTTAAAAATATTTATAAGAGCAAATTTTCCAAAAAAGCTCATGATATAGCAGATTTTGACAATTTCTTGATATTTATCATAAATACTTTTTATGATATAGCAATAACAGTGCAAATATATTTTTTTCAAGATTATTTCTAATTGTTTGCAAAGCAAATTCAAAGGGTTGGTTTTTGTTGCATTGAATAACTCGTAAAAGTGTATATTGATTTTAAAATTGTTATTTTTAATTTAAAATAATTAAATATAATAATTTTAGTAATTAATTATAAAATCTGATTTTGTTTTGCTTTATCTAAATCTTACAGGAATGGCGAACGTGGGTGAGGGTTTTGGGGTGGTTAGTTTATATATAAGAAGTTTTTCAAAAAAGTAAATTAAAATTGAACGTTAAAACTTTACAAATTTTTAAGTTTGATTATTTCTTTTATAACTCACTTTAAAACTTAAATTAGTTTTTAGTTTAAATGATAAATATTGTTTGTACGATTTTTTTTTAAAAATATTTAAATACTGAATTGTAAAACTTTGAAAATTTTAAAATTGGTAATTTTAAAAAATGGTAAGAAGTCAAAGGAATAGTAAAAATAAGAAATTTAGCATTTTTTCATTTCCTTTTTATTTTTTCTTTTTAATTTGTGTGTTCGCAATTTTTTTATTTTTAAATTTTAAGTTATTTAATAATTTATAAATTCTGTTTTTTATGGTGCTGACATGTAGTAATTGGTTCTTGTTTTCATAAAATTTAGTCGAATATCCTCACACACCCAAAATGCATTATATTGATTCTATTATAAAATAATAATTTAAAATTAATAAAGAACAAAATTAATTACAATATCTAAATTAGTGATCAAGATAATGATTTCATATTTACAAAAAATGACATAAACAAAATATTTTCACTACCCGACTCTCCAACGAAAAGCAAATTAGTAGATATTCAAATAATTTTGAAACTAAAAAGTATAAGATGCTAAAAATAAACAATACTTATCCATGCCGAATACATTATTCAAATAAACAATACAATATTCTTACTGTAACACCCGAGAAATTATCGAAATACCCCTATAATGGAATAGTGCGCATAACACGTCTTCCCAAGCTCCAATAGAAAATTCGAGACCGGGTTTGCGATCAGTACGAAAAACTGAGTCTGAAAATAATTTCAATCTGAATTTAGAGCAATCACATCGGAAAATAATTTTTCCTAATTAAATCTAGGACAGTGTGTGTGGGTCGCGCTTAGGGCGTGGACCTACACTTGGGATTTTTCTTAAACTTCCTAGAACGAACGTATTCTGAGAAATTTGCAAAATACACATTTTCGCGCCCCAGGCGCGTCGCGAACATGGTATTTCCAGATCAAATTTTATTCTTTTATTTGGGAAGGGTACTTTGATCGTTCCCCGACCCCTCCTAAGACAATAAACGAGTATAAGGTATCTTTTATATCAAGCCAAATCCAAAGAATTTCTAGCAACTAATTTTCCTATGAGTCAATAGAAGGGTCAACTTCAAATGATCATATCTCCTAAAGTATAATGCATTAGGTAATCCATAATATATCAAATCGAAGATATTCAAATTAGCTTTCCAACGCATCTAATTTTGCATTAGTCAGATTTCAGAGTAGAAAGTTATGACCATTTTAGTGAAGGAGTGCAGAGCTGTCTGAAGGTCCACGCCCTGAAAAAATCTTAGTTTAGATTGATGTNNNNAACATTTTAGTGAAGGAGTGCAGAGCTGTCTGAAGGTCCACGCCCTGAGCGCATCGCGGACAGAATACGGACCCTTACTGGATAAGCAATGACGGTTTTTTAAATTTTATTTTGAGGAAACTTTTATCCTAAAATTTTTGGGGGTCTATTCAAGGTCCCAAAATGCACTAAACGTCAGTTTTCATAATAAAAAATCCTCTCCTTCACTTGTAAACACGAACGCTCAAGAATCATCAAGAAAGTCAGCAAGTTTGGATTTACTTTCACGATTCATCCTCAAGGTAAGTTATTCTTCATAGATTTCAATCTACCCAACCCGAATTTCCTCAACTATTTATGAATCCCTAATAGAATCTTAAATCATAACCTAGGGTTTCAAGAAACGAATTGAAGAATGCTAAGAAAGAAATTCTTGATTCTTTTTTTCAAGAATCAGGGTTCTTCATCAAGAATTCTAAAGATTCCAAGTCAAGAATTCAAGAATCTCCTTCAATTCTTTCAAGAACTAGTCTCTAAGGTATGTAAAGCCCTCCAAAAGTTAATCTACTATTATTTTAGTATCCTTAACTACTACTCAAGAATCTTCTTCAATTCTTCAAAGAACTAATCTCGCAGGTATGTAAGGCTATCAAAAGTTATCCTCCTACTATTTTGAAACTTCAATCACTAGTTTTCGTTTAAGATTTTAGTTACAAGTTGAGATCAAAGTTCCCTATATACTTAGCCAAGTTCATTGAAGAATTGTTCATGCATATTTTTTTGATAAAGATCATGACTCTTGTTGATTTTACTACTGATTGAAAATATTGAGACAAGATTTACAGTTATGGTTGAAATTATGAGAACCCTATATCTATTTCATGAAAAGTGATAAAGTTTACAGTTTGAGTTAAGTCTGAGTAATGTTTGAAGTTTGTATTTTGTAAGATAGCTGAGTAATGCATATATGTCTTTGAGATAATTGTAATGATAACTTTTTTAGTCAAAGAAAAGAGGCAAGTTGAAAAAAGTTCAAGAAAATCTAAAGTTGGGCTAAGTCCCAAAAGATTAAGAAGGCATTTTGAGAAGTCTTACTCTTGAAGTTATGAGCATTACAAAAGTATTTTGGGAGTAGTATTGAGCACCAATATGAATAAGAGTAATCATAACTTGAACTCATAAACTACGTAGTCAGCGTAGGATATGATTGTATCAGAAGACAATGAAAGTGCAAGGGGGGGGTTGATGTTTCTTCGCCTTTTTTCTTTTCTTTTGCCTTAACTTCAGAGTAGTCAACTATCGAAATAGTTAGTCGACTAACAACTTCAGAGTAGTCAACTATCAACATAGTTAATCGACTAACAGATAAGAAAATAAACAGAAATATAAAGTGCGTAAAAGAAACTTTGACACCAGATATTTTTATACTGGTTTGGATTCAATGTGAATCCTAGTCCAGTTCGCTTGGATTGCAAGAGAGGTCTCTTCAAGCCTTTAAGTGTGATTGGGCATACAAGATGTTTAAAACTAAACTCAGAATATTTTTCTCTCTTATTTTGTTTTTGTTTTTCTATTGTTATGGACCTCTCTTTTTCAATGATTCTTCTTTTCTCTCTCTTTTTCTTTCACAGTAAAACAATAACTTAAAAATTACAATGATTTTCTAAAGACGAAGAGTTTTGAAGATGGCTTGAGCTTGTAGTAGGATTGTATGTCAATGAGAGAATTGGATTCCTCCTTATATAAAAGAGACGGTATCCCAAGGGTTTTGATCCTTGGATTGAGGCAGAGATTCCTCATTCCAAAAATAAGGCTAAGGCTTTAAGGAAGGGCAATCTTTCAATCTTTTTGATTCTTTCCGATGTTCTGATTTCCTTGATTGACAGTCATGATTCTTTGCAGGCTGGATCTTCTTAATTTGCAAATATTCCTTGATTTTTCTTTAATTGTGGATTTTGTTGTGATCCTGATTTGTGTGGCCGATCTTGGACTGATTTCAAAGGCTTGTGCATATCCTTTATCTACTGTGTATTGATTTGTTTGTGCTTGAATTCCTCTATCTGATTTGGTTCTCCATAATAAGCTCCTTTGACTGCATTGGATTATCCTTGATTTCCTCCATCTGTTTTGATTTTCCATAAATGACTCTTCTTGATTGATTTCTAATTCCAATAGCTTTGATTCGCTTTCCTTATAGTCCAAATTGCATCCTTGTGGTTATCCTGAAATTTTGTCATCATTCAAAATAGATTAGCATTAACAACCTCCCCCTTTTTAATGATGACATAAAATTATGTAGTTGACTTCCCTAAAGATTAGTCGACTGCTTAGAGCACTATCTTGAAGTACTCCCCCTGAATAGTGGCTTTTAATTCTCCCTTGACTTGGTACTTGCTAGTTGACTAATACAGACAGATAAACATAGGAAAAACAGGGAGCAAACCAAACAAGCACTCATACGAAACAGTAGGATAAGTAGATAATACTAATTACTGATAGCAATAAAACATTCTCCCCCTTTGGCATCAATCAAAAGGAGAACGTAATAGACAAAAACATTATATCCTTAGTATGGGTAAACTGGCCCTAAGAAAAACTTAAAAAAGACAAAAGAGTTATCCATGAGGTCTGAGAAAATAAGTCAGAGTGTTCACAAGAGAAGTCTTCAGATTATCAATCATCGAGGTGAGAGAGGTAGAGAGTTCCTTCGAACTAGTCTGAATATTCTGAGCAAACTTAGCAATATCCTTGAGAACTTGGCTAACTTTAGCCAAATGTTTGCAACATTAGTACCAGTTTCTTTGAAAGAAACCCTAATCTTCTCAATGTTTTCAGCAAGAGAGTCAACTTTGAAGTGACTAGAGAGGAGAAGATCCTGAAGGGCTTCAAACTTTTCATCCATGCTGGAGACTCTAGCCAAAAGATCCTCGAAAGGTTTAACATCTAGTGGGATAGGAGGGATAGGCTTACCAAAGGAGGATCAGAAGGAGATACAGGGGTAGCAGAATCAAATTTTAGAACCCAAGTGTCATTGATGAGTACATAGCCCATGCTGCCAAAAGCCTAGAATTGTAGCACTGCTTCACATTGATGGAAGGAATATCAGTAAGCCCTATGGAGTTGACCTCCAGGATGCGAGATATGATTATCCCATAGGACAGGCTAGGAGGATCGATGGTCAATCATATAGTTGAGAATAAAAGAGGAAATTTTGAAACGTTTCTTAGAGAGGAGGCAGTAAGTGCAGAAGGTGTCTTGAACAGACAGGGAGAGAAGGAACCAGCGCTTAGGAGAAGAGTGATTGCAACAATGTGATCAATAACTCGAGCTTTGAATGAGACACCTTTAGGCCCAAGGATAGAGGGACAAGGACCGGAAGGGTTAGAGGAGAAAGCCCTTTTGGCCTCTTCAAAAGTGACATCAAACTCAGATGGACACAAATTTTTGATAGATTCAGAAAAACCAGAACTATGAATTTCAATAATTTGTTCCAAGATTTCACAATCGAGAAAAATACGCTTGCCAAGAACCAGGTTTTCTATTTCACCCAGTCTAAAAGAGAGGAGATTAGCATAGAAAAGACGGACCAAGGGTTCATACACCACCTTTGGAAGGGAAGAGAACTCTTTGATGGGACAGTGAAGGGTCATGAGTAGATCAAGATCAACAGTGTGTCCATGAACGATGGTTTTGGATTTCAAGGTTTGGAAGAGGGTCTTATTAGAGGAGTACCAGAAATCAGTTTTCACATCAAGAGAGTTCTCAAAATCAAATTTACCCTTTTTTTTTATCACCAGAGAGATGAGTAGGGGAGAACATTTGAGGGTAGAGACAAGAGGGGAGTTGGAGGAGGGAGGAGATAAAGGAGTAGAAGAGTTTTTAGCATCTATGGGGACAAGGGAATGGACAACACCTTTCCCTTTGTTCCGAGAACTCTTGCGAGGGGCATGATGAATAGATGGTAAGAGGAGGAGAAGAAGTGAGAGACAATGTGAGAGAGATGAGATATAAAAAGAAAAAGAAAGTGGAACTTGAAAGAACAGGAGGCGGCAGACTGAATGAGGAGACGTGAGAGGAAAAAAACTGACACACAAAAAAAGGGTATGGAAGAACTCAACCATCAGCCGTCATAATTAATGCAAGTCAATCAATCAAAATATTCATAAAAAGGGAATAGAATCAATACAACAATAAATGCATCTAATAATTTCCAATGAAGTGCCGAAAATAAAACTAAATTCCATAAGATCAGCAATTTCCCAGAAACAAATTTAAACTGGTTTGAAAATACTATTTAGCAAATTTCTAAGAGTGCAAAATATTTCTTCAAGAAGTGGTTTTGTGAAAATATCAGCCAATTAATTTTCAGTATTGACAAAGACAATTTCAATATCTCTATTTTCAATATCTCCATTTAAAACATGATCTTTAATAAAATGGTGCTCAATATCAATGTGCTTAGCACAAGAATGATGAACAAGATTTTTAGTCAAATAAATAGCACTAGAATTATCACATAATAATCTAGCAGGCTTGGCATTCATATCAAAATTAGTTAATTGATGAATTATCTATAGAACCTGAGCATAGCACAAACCAATGGCTACATATTCTACTTTAGTTATTGAAATTGAGGCACAATTTTGTTTCTTGTTGTTCCAAAAGACCAAGCAATTTCCAAGAAATTGACAAGATCCACTAGTACTTTTTCGATCCACCTTATCACCTACATAATCTATATCAGAAAACCCATGAAGATCAAGTGTAGGGAATCTTTCATACCATAGTCCAAAGTAGGTAGTTCCAGCTATGTATCGAATTATCCTTTTGACGACAGTTAAGTGTGACTCTTTAGGATCAGGTTAGAATCTGACAAACTTACATACACTGAACATGATGTTAGGATGACTAGCAGTGAGATAAAATAAAGATCCAATCATACCTCTGTATTTTGATTCATCAACACTTTTGTCATTTGCATCAAGGTCCAGGTTGCAAGAAGGACTCATAGGAGTGCTAGTCGATTTAGCATTCTCCGTACCAAATTTTTCCACAAGTTTCATAGAGTACTTACTTTGGTAAATGAATATTCCTTTATCAGTTTGAAAGATTTGAAGGCCCAATATAAGGTTAACTCTCCCATCATACTCATTTCAAATTCACTTTGCATAAGATTAGCAAAGTCCTTGCATAAATCAGGGTTAGTACTTCCTAAAATAATGTCATTAACATAAATTTGAATAATAATGTTGTATGAGGAAGAATTTTCGATAAATAAGGTAGTGTCAATACTTCCTCGAGAAAAACCATGAGATGGAAGAAATTTGCTTAGGCACTCATACCAAGCGCTGGGAGCTTGTTTGAGTCCATAGAGAGCTTTTGAAAGTTTGAATACATGATAAGGAAAGTTTGGGTTTACAAAACCCAGAGGTTGTTTTACAAAAACTTCTTCTTTAATAAAACCATTTAAAAAAGTACTTTTAACATCTATTTGAAAAAGTTTAAAACTTTTATAAGTAGCATAAGCAAGAAAGTATTCGAATGGATTCTAACCTTGCTACAGGAGTGAAAATCTCATCATAGTCGACTCCTTCTTGTTGAGAGTAACCTTGAGCGATAAGTCTTGCTGTATTTCTAGTCACTTCTCCATCCTCATTCAGCTTGTTTCTAAAACTCATTTTATGCCAAATGATAGCAATATTTTCAGGTTTGGGAACTAAAGTCCAAACTTGATTCCTTTCAAATTGATCTAGTTCTTCCTTCATTGCTTTTACCTAGTCACTATCTTTTAAGGCTTTTTCTACCTTCTTAGGGTCAAATTGAGAGACAAAGGCTATGTTAGCACTTCTTTTGCTGGATGCCCTTGTCCTCATTCCATCACTGGCTTTCTGTAATAGTAGTTGACTAGTCATTTTCTTCAACTACTGTAGATACTGTTCTGTCATTTTTAGTGGTATCTTCATCATCAGAGCTGCATCGTTTCTCAGAAATAGGATTAGAATCATCAAAGACAACATGAATGGATTATACTACAGTAGAAGTACGTTTATTGAAAATTTGATATGCTTTACTAGTAGTAGAGTTTCCAAGAAAGATACCTTCATCACTATGAGGATCAAATTCACCTAGACTATCCTTACCATTGTTATGAACAAAGAATTGCAGCCAAAGGGATGAAAGTAGCTAGTGTTGGGCTTCTTTTCATTCCATAGTTCATAGGAGTCTTCTTGAGTATTGGCCCGATTAAGCACCTGTTAAGAATATGACATGCAGTACTTACCACTTCTGCCCAAAAGTGATGAGAAAGGGACTATTCATAAATTATGGTTTTGGCCATATCTTGAAGTGTTCTGTTTTTTCTTTCAACTACTCCATTTTGCTGAGGAGCAAGGAGCGGAGAAGTTATGTGAATATCCTTCTTCATTATAGAATTTCTCAAAAAAGCCTTGCTTTCAAATTCTCCTCCATGATCATTTCTTATGGAAGTGATGTAGTAACCTTTTTTCCCTCTATACTTTCTTGCAAAAGAACTAAAAATTCTTTAAGGTATCATCTTTGTTTGCTAAAAACATAAACCCAAGTAAAATGAGAGTAGTCATCTACAACAACAGATGCATACCTCTTACCACTAATGCTTGTCGTTCTAGTTGGACCAAAAAGATCCATGTGAAGAACTTGAAGAGGTTTTGTAGTGGTGACAATGTCTTTAGATTGAAAGGAGTTTTATGTTTGCTTACACATTTGACAAACATCCCAGGTATGATCCTTCATGTAGTCTAGCTTTGGAAGTCCAATCACCAGTTCCAATTTTGTAAGCTTTTGAATTAACCTCATGCTAGCATGACTAAGTTTCTTATGCTATATCCAAGGATTTTCAAAAATGTATGCCAAATAGATGTGGTCAGTTAATCCTTTAACCGAGTCCAAAATTACACATTTTTGTCTCTGTTTCCTGGAAGGAGTACCTTTCCTAAAACATCCTCAATGATGCACCCAGTTTTCTTAAATCTTACTTCTAGGTCAACATCACATAATTGACTGATACTCAACAGATTGTACCTTTATTCTTTCACAACATACACATTAGTAATTTTACAAGTTTTACTAAAAGAAATAGTTCCAATACCAATCACAGTTCTGACCAAACCAAAATTTTCCACTACTAAATTCAGCAATTGATTTGAATAGATATTTGTTGCTTGTCATATGATTTGAACATCCGCTATCAAGATACCATTTTCCTTTTGATTTCATGTGGAGTTCCTTCAAAATAAGATTACTTGCTTTTAGGTACCCAATGAGTTTTGGGTCCTTTTTGGTTAGGGTTATTTTTGACTCTCCAAACCACTTTAGTGGGTTTGGAAAGACGATATCTGCATATTGAATATGAATGACCAGATTTACCACAATAATAATAATAGTTTTTACTAGTTTTATCATATCTAGGCGACTATAGTATTCACTTTGAGAATGAGTTGATTGGTCTGAGCCAGTTGACTTAGTTCCTTTATTAGGGCAGAAAAACTTTTGAGAATTTTTTAAGTGATTTTTCAGTTCAAAGATTTCTTCATCAAACAGATCTCTTTCAACAGAACAAACCTCGAGTTGAATTTTCAAAGCTCTTTTTCATCTTGAATGGTTCTAAGATTTTCCAAAGATCTTTTTAAGTTTATAATGGCTTGGTCTAGTAAAGCTCTTAAATTATTGCAGTTGTTACAAAAATCTGATCTTACCTGACTGGACTCTCCAATGGCCATGAAGCACACATTTCCAGTGTCTTCTTGATTATACTCAGATGTGTCTTCATCACTCCAACTACTAAGGGCTTTATTTCTTCCATAATTTTGAAGACGCCTTTTCTTAGTTTCAGGAGACTCATTTGCAATGTGTCCATATTTGCTGCAGTTATAGCACCTGCCATCATTGCTATTATAGTTAGTAATCTATTTATTTTTGGAGTTATTTGGTTTAACTCTTCTTTGATTTCTGTTGCGCCAAAATGTCTCCATGACAGATCTTGTGATTAGTGCAATTTTGTCTTCATTGAATTCCTCTTCATCATCCAGATTCTCATCAGTTTCTTTGAATGCAACCGATTTCTTCTTATTATTTTCTTTGCCTTTTTTGTTCAAATGTGTTTTTCAAAGGCAATGAGATCTCCTCGAACCTCATCATATGTTAGGTTCTTTAGATCTATACTTTCAAGTGCAACAACTTTGACATGCCATTAAGGAGGTAGACTTCTTAGAACTCTTCTTATATGCTCTATGGGAGCGTATTCCTTTCCTGCATCTTTGAGTTCTCCAATGATCTTTCTTAGTCGTGCAAACATATTCTCAACACTCTCCTTCTTTCATTTAAAATAATTTATATTCATAGACTAGGAGACTGGCAATTGTTTCTTTTACTTTTTCAGTTCCTTCATAAGTAACTTCCAGTTTGTCCCACATTTCTTTAGCAGTTTCACAACTTGAAATTTTCTCATATTCTTCACCACTGATAGCATTATACAAAATATTCTTAGCCTTTGAGTTTATCTGAATAACCTCCATTTGTTCATCATTGTATTTTTTTCAAACTAGGAATGACAATAGTTTGACTTCTTTCAGAGATTGATGGATTTGCAGGTTTGATAGCAGGAATGGGTATATCACCAAGCTTGATAATCCTTCAGACCTTAACATCATCGGATTTGATGAAGGTTTCCATCCTGATTTTTCAATGTGAGAAATGTTTTTCATTGAAGTAAGGAGGTCTGGTTTGAGAAGTTCCCTCTTGAAATAGAGCTCTAAGGGTTTGATTTTTATTCACCATAATCTTTTTCTCACCTATGGTTAGACTGAAAGATAGTGAGACCTTGCTCTAATACCAATTGAAAATACAAGGGGGAGAGGTGAATTGAAGTTTCTTCACCTTTTTTCTTTTCTTTTGCCTTAACTTCAGAGTAGTCAGCTATCAAAACAGTTAGTCAAATAACAGATAAGAAAATAAATAGAAATATAAAGTGTGTAAAGAGAAACTTTGACACTAGATATTGTTATACTGATTTAGATTCAATGTGAATCCTAGTTCAGTCCCCTTGGGTTGCAAGGGAGGTCTCTTCAAGCCTTTAAGTATGATTGGGGGTACAAGATGTTTAAAACTAAATTCAGAATATTTTTTTCTCTTTTTTTTTCTTTTTCTATTGATACAGACCTCTCTTTTTCAATGATTCTTCTTTTCTCTCTCTTTTTCTGTCACAGTAAAACAATAACTTAAGATTACAATGATTTTCTAAAGACGAAGAGTTTTGAAGAAGGCTTGAGCTTGTAGTAGGCTTGTATGTCGATGAGAGACTTGGATTCCTCCTTATATAGAAGAGACGACATTCTAAAGGTTTTGATCCTTGGATTGAGGCAGAGATTCCTCATTCCAAGAATAAGGCCAAGGCTTTAAGGAAGGGCAACTTTTCAATCTTTTTGATTCTTTCCAACGTTCAGATTTCCTTGATTGACGGCCATGATTCTTGGCAAGCTGGATCTTCTTAATTTGCAGATATTCCTTGATTTTTCTTTGATTGTGGATTTTGCTGTGATCCTAATTTGTGTGACTGATCTTGGATTGATTTCAAAGTCTTGTGTAGATCCTTTATCTACTGTGTATTGATTTGTTTGTACTTGAATTCCTCCATCTGATTTGGTTCTCCATAATAAGCTCTTTTGACTGCATTGGATTATCCTTGATTTCCTCCATCTGTTTTGGTTTTTCATAAAGGACTCTTTTTTATTGATTCCTAATTCTAACAGCTTTGATTCGCTTTCCTTATAGTCTGAATTGCTTCCTTGTGGTTGTCCTGAAAGTTTGTCATCATTCAAAATAGATTAGCATTAACAGATAACTCCTCATTTGCCACTGAGATGGCCCAGTTTTGGGATAGATCCACTCTCCTAGTTTTTCGTTCCCTACCCTGGTAAAGTACGGGACAACTCTGACAGAGTGGGCAAGACGCTGTATCACCATGAAACTCATAGTGGTAGTTGTCGGTTAGAGAAACTCCCCAAGATAAAGCAAGTTAGTTTTACAACTATACTTTCAGCATATTTATATTTTCAGCATGTATTGCATTCATTACTTATATTTTTCATATTGAGATATGTTGTATTTACCTTAAAGTATTGCCTACCCCGAGTTTTCATTTTGGCCATTTTACATACCGTTCATTCCACGTACTGACGCCTTTGGCGCTACATCATTTTGTGATGTAGATTCAAGTATCCACATGACAACAGCTATTCAGTACGTCAGCTTTCCAGAGGCAATGGGTGAGACCTTTTTACTTTCAGAGGACTCTAGTCAGTGTAGTTTATGTATTTTATTTTACAATCAGACAGCCATGGGTCTTGTTGCGGCACCTATCACAGTGCAGTAGAGGCTTCATGGACAGAGTTAATGAGTCAGTCTAGTCTTTTCATTAAGATATTTTAAGTATTATTACTAATATATTAAGAGATATTTTCAGATTTTGTATAAAGCATGATTGAAACTCTTGATTTTTACTATATATATTAAAAGGTTCATATTGTAAAGCTTCTGCATGCATGTTAAAGTTTTCAGTCGAGTAAGTCAGTCAGGCCAAGGATTCGCTTGAGGACTAGCAATGATTTTTCGAGTGCCAGTCACATCTACGGTGTAGACTCGGGGTGCGACACTTACTCCACGCAAGAATGTTGATGACTTCTTCACCATTGGAATTTGCAACATACTAAAAGTTTGGTTAGTATTTAGATGTCTATTTTTGAAGAAGAGAAATCCATAATTCTTTTAATTGGATTTGTGAGCAGTTGAGTAGTTTTAGGAAATAACTTTTAAATTCAAATAAAAAAGTAATCAATTTGTCACGTTATTTTTTTTACGTAGACTAATTTAGATGAATGTGAATTTTATAATTCTCTCAGTTATATTTTTTAAATGTTAAAATTTTATTTTTTCTATGTTTGATTTTTTTTTTTAGATTTTAATAATAATATATTATTTTTTTTGGCGCTGACATGTGGCCTTTTTACCTCTCCTAATCTCTCTCTCTATATATAAGCACCACAAAAAAAGGACAAAATTCAATTTTTTAAAAAAATGAAATAATCGTTATTTAAATTTTGAAAAAAACACATAACCAACTAATAGACAGTTTTAAAAGTCACATCACACTTCTATTTCTAAATTTTAAAAAAATAGATTAAAATTCAATCTTCAATTAAAGTTCTTAAATAAACTGTTATATTTAAAAGATGAGTAAATAAGTACTTTTTTTTAAACGTCATTAAAGATATATATTTATGCTCTTAAAATTTTAATTTTTTTTTTAATTTTAACAGTTCAGAGAAAAAGCCAAATTTAAAATTACCTAAATTTATTATGTATGTCGTTGCCTGTATTTCTTTTATGCCTTTGCCTCTGTTTTGAAAGTGGGCAACTTGAATGGCTGTTAACTGTACTAATTAACCACCCGTGAATGTGTATTTAAATTTAAAATAATGACAATTAATTTAAATAATTATTTTATATTTCTATTTTTCTAAATAATGTAATTTATTAACTTTAGATAATCAATTTTAACTGTGTAGAAATTCAAAAATTTTGTGGTATTGACATAAAAATAATATTTTAACTTTAAAATAACTAATAAAAATGAGTAACAAAAAATCATGTGTGATCATATATACATGCACAATCAGTTGATTAACATAAATATAAATACTGATATATTGACAATTGTAATATATAAATTTTACATGAGAAAATGTTAGTATTTAACATCTTGATAGGTTATAACAGAATACTTATACAAGAAAATTTATATATAAACTTAGTTCATTATTTAAATTTGACAATAATAATTTTTAATATTATTTAATTTAATTATTTTTTAAATTATTAAAAATCATAAATACTCGCACCACATTCATATTATCCTCTATATTTTTTTTGTGTGCTAGTGTTATCCTCATGTTAGAATAATAAAAATATAAGCATTTTAAAAAGTTATATTAATGTAGTGTTATATAATTATTATAGTTGAGTGATACTTTTATAATTTATTCCAAAATTAATTTTAATTAACACATTGAACAAATAAGATTAAGATAACCCTAGAAAATTTAATTTTTCTTGCAATAAAATTTATTAAAACGATAGGTAAAATCAGTGAGAAAAAGTGCAATATATGTATAAGTTATCAAAATTTTTGGAATTATATTTTATATTGTATTAAGAATTGAAAAATAGCCAAAATTTGTCGAATAAATAAGTCAACAATTCTATGTAAACACTTTTTGTTGTTATAAATAAGTTGTCATGCTATTATAAAGCCAAGAAGGTTTTTAACAATATAAAAATCTATGTAAAGAATAGGCAAAGATGGGGAAAAAATTCAAAAGAAGGATGAAGCTTTAGTGAGTAAAAGAGGAGAGAAGGAAAATATTACCAATAAACAATAATAGTGATTGATCTTTTGCTCTAATTTTAGGAAACTGTTTGTGTGAGACTTTATGATTGAATCTGCACGAAATTGAAGCCTAACTATCCAAAACTTAAATTTTTGTTGATGACATGCATGTAAAGTAAACATATTCCAGATCGTGATTCACTTTTTTAAAAATAATAGAGATATCAAAAAATAAAAAATACCGATGCTGCAATAGAAATTTTTGTCTTAAAGAAGTAAATTTCTTGTAAAAGTGATTACCTTAAACAGAGTCCAGATCATGCTCCACCTTTTACTACAGAAAGATTTTGTTCAAGATAATACAGACCCAAAAAAGAAAGGCAAACCACATCTTCATTCTCATGCTTCCGTGCTTTGATTTTAATATCGAAGAGATCAAAAGTAAAAAATACAATTCTATAAATTAATCAATACTGAGAAATGAAGATGCAAACTTTATCAACAAACAATATATAAGAAATGACATAAGAATGCTTTTGCCTCTAATTTGAAAGTGAAAACCGTGAGAGTAGGGAGTAATGGGTATCAACTGTCAATAGGTAGTTATATTGAGTTTATTATTATTTTTTTTATGAGTTTCTGTTTTTATTTAAAATAGAATTTAGCAATGTGAAATTCTAACCACTTTTATTTTAGTTTCTTTTATCATCTATTAGCAAATTTTAGAAGAATAATTAATTTTCTATAAGTATTAATATCTAAAATGGATATTATTATTTTGATACAACTTATGACATATATTCACAAAAATAGGTGTGGATTTTTATTGATTAAAATTGTGTGCAAGAAATCCGGATAATGATATTATTATTTCATTAGATGATGGATATGAATTTTCTATAAAAAAATATTTTTAAAAAAAAATTTAAAAGTTAGTTATTTAAATCCTTACTTAACTAATTTGTTATAAAAATTAACGCATGTCTTTATCCTACGCTGCCACTTGGTATGTTCCTAGGCTAGACTTTCTTCCTTTTAATAATCTACTAGTATTCGTACCCGCGCATTGCGCGATTAAGTTAAAACTAATTTTGTAATTAAATATTCAATTGGTCATTTAATTAAAAAATAGTTATACTAATACGTTATTATTATTTATATGTTCATAATAATTTGTTTTTTCTATAAACATTTTTTTTTAAAGTATTTAAAAAAATCTTATAGATATAATAAGCTACGTTTTTAGTTTATAGCATACCATGTTGGACTATTACTAAAGTTATTTTTTATTATCTTACTTTTATCAGAAAATAAATTTGTAACTTTTCACATGATATGTTTAATTTATAAGAATAAAAACATATTTAAACATTATAGATATATATAATTCAAAAACCAAAAATTTCAAAAACATTACCAATACCTCCCATTATTGTAGTTTTTGTCCATCTTTAGTGTCAACTATAATAAAAATAGATGTATAACAATACTTGTCAAGTTTGAAAGATCAATGAATCATTACCTATTTATATTCATTCTACCCTTGCTACTCCCTCAGTTTTCTTTTATATGTCGTTCTTACTATAAATGCATGGTCCTTAATATATGTTATTTTATAATACCAATGCATAAATTACACTCTTCTTCCTATTTTGCCCTTGATTGTTAATGACTTTGAAAATATATACTCTTTGACCAACTAAAAGAACTAAAAAGACAATTACTATTAAATAAGGGTAAAATGGTAAACTCACCTTTTTTCTTGATGCAAGTGTCATCCCAAAATGTGACATGTAAAAGAGAACAAAGGGAGTATTAGATAAGATTTAATATCTAATATATTTCCCAAAGCATAAGATTTAATACAGTTAAAAGGTAATATAATAATATTACTCTTATTATTTATTATTTCTTGAAGTGTATGCCAACTCAATAGTGGATAACTATTGTTGGACAAAGTGAATACTCTCTCAGTTCACTATTAGATGTCAAATTTTAGCTTGATACACCTATTAAGAAACCAATGATTAGTTGTCACGCCCCGGGAGGGTACCCTAGAAGTAACCGACACTCAGAGACTATTGCTATCCCCAAGCGAACCATTTGGCCTCATCACATTCATTTATTCATACATTCTACTAATCAGTGGAAGACATAAGAAAATAAATGGACACATCTCATTTAATCTCAAAATAAAATTATAAATGGAAAGACTAGTAGAAGGAAACTAGCTCAACAAGTCTTAACATCAACATTAGACTCTAGTCTATGAAGCCTCTATCACTATCAAGTGATGCCAATAACAGACCCATGGATACCTCAATCAAAATAAAGCTAATAAGTGTCTAACTCTAAAGTAAGATGAAAAAAATATAATAAATCCTCCGAAGTAAGGGAGGCTCACCAATCAGCTGAATGTCTCAAATCCTCAACAATGCCCCTGTTAACGATCTCCAAATCTTGTATCTACATCATGAAATGATGTAGTCCCAAAGGGGGACGTCAGTACGTGGAATGTACTAGTATGTAAAAAGCTGAATAAAACTTAAACAAGTAGAATAATATAGAAACAACAATCAACATCAAGGATAGCAAAAATCATCATGTCAAATGTCTATCTAAAACAAGAATAAAGAGTAGACAAGTGACTCATCAATAGAATCAGACTCATCTCAGAAGGACTCATCTAATCTAATCTCATCTCATCTTATCTCATCTTGACTCAGATTAATCATTTTGTGAACTTTCTGGGAGTTTCTCTTAACCGATAACAAACACTTATGAGCCAGAGATTATACGACAATCAAGTTGATGTTGCCACAGTCGTCCCGTACTTGCCAGGTAAGGGACAAATATGATCCACAAGGAATCTGAACTCAGCCACCCTCTATTAATTTCAGAGATGTAAACTCGAGAGGGCACCATGAGATGTAATGGTTCAATCCTCTCCTACGCTGGGCCGGCATAGGTAATGAGTGCAAGTGGGACTCACTCTTACTCATTACGGTGCTCGATACTCCTCCCAAGACTCAATGCTCATAAGACTCCTCGTCACCATTCAAATCATTAATTAGAAGAAGTCGTTTAGACAGAACATCAAGAATTCAATTATGAAGACTCATAGAATCATCAAGCTCAAATAATTCAACCTCATACTCACATCAAGATTTTCATCAACATACTCACATCAAGGCTCGAGACTCCATCCCTAGGTTTATTTATGCATGCTTTCAAAAGTTAACATATTGGGTTTATACAATATCTCATGAAAAGTATTCAATTCAAGAAAACAAGTTTATGATGATCATAAACATATGAAAATACATGTAATAGATACAATTTTCAAGAAAATAATCAAGAAAGTATTTCAAGAAACATATATGGGAACTCACGGACTCTCAACTCATCTATGACCCTCTATGGGGCACATGGGAGAACAATCTTAAGCTTTTGTTTAGCCTTACATACCTAGAATGAATGTTGACGATCAATTTGGCATGAATCCGTCTTGAAATCTTCAACTCCTCGCTCTTCTCTCTTCTCTTTTAGCCCTAGGTCTTTTTCAGAGTCTTAGAATGACTTAGGAATGAGTTATATACCCTTTTTACATTTAAAACTACCTATTTTGGTCATATATTAAGTCTAAAAGGGGTTTGGAAAGGTCTTGAATGTCCCTTACAAAATTTGAAAAAGTCAGTTTTCGCGATGTGGGGTCTGCGACACGGACTGTGTATTATTTTGGTATTTTTCATCAAAAATCCTACGAAATTCCATAGAAAATATTTGAAACAAAAACTAAGTGTTGGTCCGCTATGTGTACGTATCGTGGACCTATCGTACACCCTCACTAGTTCTCATTTTATTACAAAAAATTATTTTTCGATCTGGTTGCTCTAAAATTGGGTCGAGATCATTTTCCCACTAAATTTCTCACGCTGATTGCATATTTGATTTCGAATTTACAAATGGAGTATGGTAAGATGCATTACACACACGTCTCCATTCTAGACGTATGTTGGTAATTTTATCGGGTGTTACATTAGTTTAGTGAGATTATCATTTTACCCTTATTAATTGATCAAAATATTCATTAAATGCATAATTCAAATTCTAATATATGCACATTTAATATTATCAATACAAAGGCAAGTGGAATGTCACGCCCCGGGAGGGTACCCTAGGCGTAACTGACACTCGAAGGCTATTGTTAGCCCCCAAACGAACCACATAGTCTCATCGCATTCGTTCAATTAATTGATTTGCGAAAGATATTAAAGAATAATCTAAACTATTAATGGGTTATCAGACTCATCATCAACATCCATCACGTGAAACAAGATTAGGGAAAACCAACTTAGTTTTAAAAAAATAGCATAATAGGGACAAAGGAACCCCAACATCAATTGTCAACCGTCTATTTCTATGAAGCCTCTATAACTACTATCTAATAAGGTACCATGACAAGTCATGGCTACCACAATCAAATGAAATAAGTTAATAGAAATAAAGCAAGAAATATCCTCCGAATATCTGGGATCAAAGAACTCTAAACTTTAATTGTTCGCCTGCTGAAGTCCTCTATCTACTGAATCTGCCAAAGGGGCATTAGTACGTAAAATGTACTGTATGTAAAACAGGTTACTATAAATAGTATAGGAAAGACAGTATAATATGACATCAACTCATTGGTTACTCAATCTCAACTAAAGATAAGGAATAGGACACCATCACATCACCATCAATCAAGACTCATGCTATCACATCAATATCAGAATACTATCATTAGGGGACCTATCTGGGAGTTTCTCAAACTTACACCCATCACCTATGAGCCGATGATGGTACAACGAAGCGATGTTGTTGTGACATCTGCCCAGTACCTTGCTGGGGTGAAAGGGCGTATATCAGGTGTTTTATAATAATATCAAGTCTTCTTTTGGGACTTAGAAAGCATCTGTTTATCACGGTCCGATCCTTCTCTATGCTGGCCACGTAGTTAATAAGTGCGAGTGCAACTCATCCTTACTCATTTTTGGTGCTCAATACTCCTCCCAGGACTCAACATTCTCATAAGCATCAACATCAAGTTTTCTCATCGTCTAGTCTATCATCTTCTCAGGAACATTATGAACATTCTTTAGAACTCAAATGTAATCTCTTAAAGACTCTAAGGCCTCACACTCTATCAATTCCAGCAATATCATCGTCAGTACTTACTCAAATCAAGACCCATACCACAACAATCAAGCACAATTGCATTCTCAAGGCTCTAGACATCAACCCCTAGCTTTATTCATGAATTCTTTAACAACTGCACATATATAGTTTATACAATAGTTCAAATAATCAATGAAGCAGGTAATTCAAATCGCGATGATCATTAATTTAAGAAAGTATAGGTAGATTAACAGTAGTTTTCAAGATATCATGCCGTAATTTGTCAGACAAGGCTCATCAACTGTTAGAACCCGTACCTTATGCATTGGAGTGGTTATAAAAACTTGGGACCTAAGTGTCAATTTTAGAAAATTTAGAACCAAGGAGACATTATTAGAAAGTTTGGGGTCAAGTAGAATAATTAAAAAAAGGTGTATGTGTAAATATTTATATATGTGCACAAGTACACATACAAGACCATTAATTAAATTCTTTCACAAGATGTTTTGTTATAGAAAGTGATAAGGTTGGCCCACTTAAGGTTGTCACAATTCTATTGGACCAAGTGTGGGAGGTGGGCCAAGTATTTGGTCTATATGTATATGTAATGTACAAGATTTTTCTAGTTTTTGCTTAGACAAATTTTCCACTCTTAGGATCATTTCAAGAACAATAACACCCCATAGTTGCTCTTGGGTTACTGTTCATTCGAACCCATAATTTGCATTTTTTTGATTCTAAAATTTTTTTGATGCTACAAGCCTAGTATATTTGGTCCCCTAAGTGGCATGGAGGTGTTGGTTGGTCAAGAAAGCGCTTGGTTTTATTACTATATCGATTTGGATTTGGAGTGTTTAAATATGATATATGTATATATAGTAAGCTGACCCATTTTTGTAATTATAGCGAAATAAGGATCTCTAGTGAATTTGTTAGAATTATGGCATTGGGAAGACTTGTTGTTATTGTTGTTGATGTTGCTATTGTTGTGCTGATTAATTGGAGCCGAGATGGATTCTCGGGGTGGTCTAGTTTAAGGGGAAGTGTTGTCAAAATTTTTATAAAATTAGGGGCAAGTTTGGGAATTAAGGCCCAAAAGGGCTTTTAGCTAATTGTCGGCGTTATTGTGGTTTGTTGTAGACTTTGGGCATTCGGAAGTCTAAGTTGAATTGGCTTGGCGTTGGAATTAGTTTGGCGATGGAATTTGAGGTATGTAAAGTACCTTGGTTTATGGCATGACTTAGTAAACTGGGTTAACATTAGAAGTTCCGAAAAATCTCTCTTACTTTGTAATTCGAGTTAAACATGTCCTATGTTCGTTTCTTGGTATGCTTATGGAAATTAGTCCTATTTCGACTATTATGCATTTAAAGTCCGCAAGTTGTAAAAGTATGGAAAGTTTGATACATTTGAAAGAATATATTTTCTAACACTATGAGTCTATATGCATTCAGATCCATTTTTCACTTTAATAGGCTTTGGCATATTAACATGGGCTTGAGTCTTTAGGAAGTAGCTGTATATTTACTCACCATTAGGCTAGTGCTTCCTGGAACTTCAATCTTAATATGGCTTATTTATTTCGTTATTATTATTTTGCTACAAAGAAGGTTACATTACTTAGGTAGGACAATAGAAAGAAGAGAAGATAAGGGAACCTCAACATAACATGATGTGATGGTCTTATTCCTCACCTATGCTTGGCTATGTAGTTTTTTGAGTATGAGTTGGATTAATTCTTACTTTTTTGATCCTCGACACTCCTCCCAAGACTCAATGCTCATAAGACAATCCATCCCAATCAAACTATCTCGATCAGCCTCATAGAGGCACTTATCATTCAATCCGTCTCATAGAGACCCTATTCATGTCATCAATCAACATCTTAATCAATAGCTCAAGTCTTAGAACATTCATTAGAAAATAATTGAATAAACAAATCATTAGAGTTCATTTATGGAGACTCATAGGACTATCAAGTTCTATCAATTCGTCATCGTTCTCATATCACATTCACAATCGACCTTCTTAACTCAAGGATCTAGACTTAATCCCTAAGTTCATTCATGCATGCTTTCATAATTATCATGTAGGGTTATGCAATATCTCATGAAAAATATTCAATTCAAGAAAAATAACTTTATGATAATCATCAATATACGAAAATACATGTGATTAATATAATTTTTAAGAAAACCCATCAAGAATCATGTATGTAGACTCATTAGACCTTTAACTCTTCTATGACCATCTATGGGGCATATGAGAGAACAATCTCATGCTTTTAGTTTGCCTTACATACATGGTGTGAATCTTTAACGATGAATCTTCAAGTGTTCACCCTTGAATTCCCCAATCTCACGTTCTTCTCTTTTCTTCTTTCAAGTCTTAGTCTCTTCAATGACTTAGAAAGGACTTAGAATTGGGGTTTCGACACTTTTTATGCTCAAACAACCTATTTTGATTGTGTATTGAGTTTAGGAGGGGTTGGGAATTATCCAGAATGCCCCTCATGAATTTTACAAAAACTTTCAACTCGGAATAGGTCGCGGAATGGGCGCGCACAAATATTTTTTTCAAAAATTTTCCAAATGACTTTTCCAATCCCGTCAAAAAAATTAAAAAAAGAAGTGCAAGTCTGCTACAGAGGCACGATGCTCCTCTATCGCGTATAATCACTGTTTTTTCTTTTTGGACCAAAAAATTATCTTTTGATCTAGTCGCTCTAAAAATCGACCGAAACTATTTTTCCACTCAATTTTGCAAGATGATCGTATATTCGGCCGCGAATTTGCAAATAGATTATGGAAAGATGCGTTATTCGTACATCTCTTCTTTAGTAGTATTTTGGTAATTAAACCAGGTGACACATCATCTCCCCCTTGGGATTATTTATCCTCGAATGATGAGTTAAGATGGATATCAAGACACAAATAGACTCAAAACGCATCTCAACATTCACATCTATCAATCAAACTCTCGACTCTTCCCCAGTCATCAATCAACGCTTTCGGACTCAAGAATAAACAATCAACTCAAGAATAAATCTATCAATTTAGTTAATGGTTTGGAAATTACCTTCAACATGATCATCATTAGGCATAAATAGTTGTGAGTATTTTGCTTTTATCTCTTCCTCAACTTCCCATGTGGCTTTCTAATGAATTAATTTCTCCATAGGACTTTGACTGAGGCAATCTCTTTGGTTCTCAACTTGCAAACGTAATGATCAAGAATTTGGACTGGAATCTCCTCATAGGATAAGCTATCCTTCAATCCAACACTCTCAACTGGGATCACCAAGGTAGGATCTCCCAAGAACTTCTTCAACATCGACATTTGGAACACTGGATGAATACCATCTAACTCGGAAGGAAACTCTAACTCATAAGCAACCTTCCCAATCCTCTTCACAATCTGATAAGGTCTAATATAGCGAGGACTCAATTTCTCCTTCTTCCCAAAACTCATGACATCCTTCATAGGTGACATTTTCAAGTATACCCAATACCCAATCACTTACCTCGAACTCCAAGTCTTTCCTCCTTACATCAGTATAAGCATTTTGGTGACTTTGTGTAGTCTTCAACCACTCTTTAATGACCTTAACCTTCTCTATTGATTGATGGACAAGGTCAGGCCCAATCAACTCAACTTCTCCAACTTTGAACTACCCAATTGGTGATCTATATCTCCTGCCATACAAAGCTTCATAGGGAGCCATTTAAATGCTTGCATGATAACTATTGTTATATGAAAATTCAATCAATGGTAGGTGATCATCCTAATTCCCTTTGAAATTAAGAACACAGGCTCTCAATATATCCTCCAACATTTTGATTGTACGCACTGCATGACCATCTTTCTATGGATGGAAGGCTGTGCTCGGATTCACTTTAGTACCCAATCCTTTATGAAATGATCTCCAAAATTGAGAGGAGAATTGACCTATTCTGTCTGAGATGATGGAAAAGGGAACTCTATGCAACCTCACAATCTCTTGGATGCACAACCTAGCATACTACTCCGCAGTGTTGGTTGTCTTAATTGCTAAGAAGTGAGCCAATTTGGTCATCCTATCCACAATCACCCAAATTGAATCATGTTGATTTCAAGACATTGATAGACTAGTAATGAAGTCCATGTTGATCATCTCCCACTTCTATTCAGGAATCTCAAACTCTGAGATAATTTGCATGTCTTTGATGCTCAACTTTCACTTGCTGGCTATTCGGGCACTTTGAAGCGAACTCAGCAATATCTCTCTTCATTCCACTCCACAAATACACTTCTCTCAAATTATGGTACATCTTAGTAGAGCCTAGATGAATGAAATATCTGCAGTTATGGGCTTCAGCCATGATGTTATCTCGAATACCATCCACATCTGGAACCACACTCTACTACGGTATCTCAACACTCCATCTACCTTTTAGAGAAGACCATCAGTTTTTGTTTGTAGACAACCTCTTTCAATTGAAGTATGAATGGATCTTGGTCTTATTTTTCTTTTAGCTCTGCAACTAAGGATGAAGCTGGCCCATTCTAAATATTAACTCCTCCCTCTTTATTCTCCTTAAGTTGAACTCCTAATCAAGCTAATCAATGCATTTCTTTAGCTAGCTCTTTCTTCCCTTCCTCGACATGGGTTGTGCTACACATTAATAACCTACTAAGACTATCACCAATGATGTTAGCTTTACCTGGATAGTAGAGAATGCTCATGTCATAATCCCTGAGCAACTCCAACCATCTCCTCTATCGCAGGTTGAGCTCTTTCTGACTGAAGACGTATTGCAAGCTCTTATGGTCAGTGAACACATCCACATGCACTCCATACAAGTAGTGGCACCAGATTTTACGTGCAAAGACCACCTCTGCCAACTCAAGATCATGGATTGAAAAGTTCCCCTCATAAACATTAAGTTGTTTGGAAGCATAGGCTATCACTTTCCCTCTATGCATCAGCACACATCCCAATACGACTCTCGATACATCATAATAGATCACAAAGCCCTCTGTCCTCTCGGGTAAGGTTAAAATGGGTGTGATAGTCAATCTCATCTTCAACTCTTGGAAACTTCTCTCACATTCATCAGACCACTGAATCTTGACCTTCTTCTAAGTCAATTTAGTAAATGAAATGGATAAGGAAAAAATCCATCAACAAATCGGGGGTAGTAGCCTGCCAACTCAAAGAAACTCCTTATATTAGTTAGAGAGGTTCGTTTGGGACAAGTTCTTAACCACTTCAGTCCTTTGAGCTTCCACTGGAATAATATCAACGAAGACAACATGGCCTAGGAAAGACACTGACTTAAGCTAGAACTCACATTTTTAGAATTTTACATATAACTCATGGTCCTTAAGTGTTTGGAGGACAACTCTAAGGTGATTAGCATGCTCCTTCTCATCTCTCGAATACACCAAAATATCATGGATGAACACAATCACAAACATATCAAGGTTTTGTCAAACTACCATATTCATCAAATCCATAAAGGCTGCAAGTGCATTTGTCAACCCAAAGGACATGACCAAGAACTCAAAATGGCCATATCTAGTCCCAAAGGCTGTCTTTGGAATGTCACATTCCCTTACTTTCAACTGATGGTAACCAGATCAGAGGTCTATCTTTGAGAATTAGTTCTAAAGGCTATCATTTGGAATGTCAAATTCCCTTACTTTCAACTGATGGTAGCCAGACCTGACATCTATCATTAAAAGACCTCAAAAAGTGCCTTAAAACATGCCTCAGAATGCTCAAAATTTTAAATTTCATAAATCTCAAAATCCATTTGCTATTTAAAAAATTCGATTTCATATTCTTATTCAGGGGTCAAAATTAGGTGAAAAAGGGTCTAACCCCAATTTAAGAGTGAAAGATTAGCAATTATGAAATTCCAAAAGTGCAATTTCCAGAGGGGTTTTCGTGTTGCCTCCGTGATGTGCCCCTGTTCATTTTGGGGACAATTTTTTAAGGATCGGTCCAAGAATTTGAGTCTTAGGGCTAAGTATTCCCAAATGTATTTTTACCCATACTTAGCCAAATTTCACCCTCATATTACCCAAAACATTTCCCAATATTCACTCAAACA
>DF357335.1:68288-107181 GCA_000787875.1 Solanum virginianum | reverse complement strand
GATTTTTACCCATACTTAGCCAAATTTCACCCTCATATTACCCAAAACATTTCCCAATACTCACTCAAACACTTAACTATATTTTCACTCCAAAAATTCACGTCCTAAACCCTTATCCCAAGCTAAGGTTCTACTTCAAGGTTCTTTTTCAAGCTTCAAGTCTGCATCTCTAATCTTCATAAAGTTCATCTCTAAGCTAATGTATGTGGGTTTCTTTCATGGGTTCCTTTCACCCATGATACCCAAGCCTCCATTTACTCAAATTGCATAATTTAAAAATGATTTACAAATGGGTCTTGATTATTATGAAATTTACTGCACACTATGTTAAAGATATGTAATGTTGTGACTATTTTGCTATGTTTTGAGCTATAAATCGTGGATCTATAGTAAGATTTGATAAGGGGTTTTGATGTATATTGTTTGACGTAGTTGCAAGGTGTTGATTGATGGTTTTATAATATATTTTCTTGCATAATTTTATCTCTATATTTCATGGTTTTGTACCAGCACTACACACTCTCTAAGTGTTTGATAAAATGTTCGGATGTAGTTTCTTGAGGAGTTAAAGGTCTAAACCATGAGATATGATATGAATGACTATATGATGATGAAATGAGCTTATGTATATGATACACTTTATATAAAGTATTGCATTAGACCATACCTAATCTGTGGGGATAAGAGTCTGGGTAACCAAGGTGGGGGTTTGTACTCATCAACCATGTGAGGGTTTGTACTTTGCCACCATAGTGATAAGGTGTAATTATCATCAACCATGTGAGGGTTTTGTACCATACAACCACCAAGGGGTTTGTACCTTGAATAGCTACCTTGGTATCTTCTATACATATGATATCCTATTTGAGCATAAATTACTTAAGCATGTTGTACTTAAGCATTAATCATACATGCCATATTATTATATTATGCCTATTGCTTAATATTATGCATTTTGATTATGATGCCTATCTATTATTTCATTGCATCCTATATACTTAGTATATTCAAACATATTAACGCATACTGTTGCTTACATGATATCACCATGTAGGAACTGGAGCCCAAGTTGATCATCCTCCTCCATATGGCTAGTTCGGTGCTACTCAAGCTAGTTGGTAAGTCCTCCACTTTGGGGACCTCAGTCTATGGCCTTTTGTTATATATTGAGACACTTTTATCTATGTAGTAGATGTGGTTGTTGGACATGTTATGTATCTATGATATGAGTTTGACTCTTGTCTCTTGAATATGATATTGTGCAAGATTTTCCCTTAATCTACTTTGCCCATATTCTTGCTCTTTAATGTTTTTATATGCTTCTGCGACCAACGATGTGTAATAACTAGTTAAGAGGCTTGTTTAGTGTTCCTTCGGTTCTCCATTTGCCAAGTCACTTCTAGACCCTAGGCTTTGGTTGTTACAAACTTGGTATCAGAGTACTAGGTTGATAGATCCTTGGAGTCCAGCACACCGCATCAATTAATGTCCTATTTATGGTTGTGAAGTGCACCATGACTTTGAGTAGGATGAGATATTTTAGGAAATGTTTCCCTTATTAATGTTCTACGTCATATTATAGAGTTGTAGCAAGTTCCCCCTCCTCCCCACAATGATTATTCTTTGCTATGATATATTATGCCAAACAAAAGATGAAGAAAGGCCCAAACTCCTGAGGAGCAACCCACCAAGGGTGAGCTCCGGGATGCTCTCACTATGCTTGCCAAAGTGGTGGCCAACCAAGTTAATCAAGGGGCTCAAGCCCCTCATGCTACTACCCCTAGAGGTTGGGTAAGAGACTTCATGAGGATGAATCTTTTAGTATTCTATGGGTCAATGGTGGATAAAAATCCATAAGAGTTCATCGATGAGGTCTATAAAATCTTGACTATCATGGGTGTTGGGACAAATAAAAAGGTGGAGTTGGCAGAACCAACACAAAGGGGTAGCCCAAATATGTTATGACCAATGGAAGGGTGAGAAGGGTATTTGTAATATGGTGCTTCGAGAGGAGTTCAAATTGGCCTTCCTTAGTCAATTTTTCCCTCTTGAGCTTAGCAAAGCTAAGTTGGTGGTGCTTATGAACTTGAAACAAGGTGTTATGAGTGTGAGGGAGTATGCCCTCACATTTAATGAACTTTTAATATATGCTCCTCATTTGGTAGCCGATCCTAGATCTAGGATGAAAAAGTTTATGATGGGGGTCTTCAACTTGGTAAGTGAAGAATGTCGGTCCACCATGCTAATTAGTGATTTGGACTTGTCTCAGTTGATAACCTATGTCGAGCAAATGTAGGAGTATAAATTGAGGAAGAGAAGGGGGTATGAGGCCAAGAGGGCTCGATTTGAGGGTAAATTCCATAAGGGTGATAAATTTTGTCAAGACCAAGGGCCTTCTCATGCTACTAATAGAGGGTTTTCCAATGTCTTAAGGTATTGGTGGGGTGGATCCTATTGATGTGTGCCCTAAATATGGAAGGAGCCATGGAGGCCCATGTTTGAAGGGTTTTAATGCACGGTATGAATGTGGGGAGGTTGGTCACAAGAATAAAGATTGTCTAAGAAATTGTGGCACGGGTCGAGGCACAAATATGGTCTTATTGGGTAGAGGTGGTCCTCAAGGTGGTGCCCCATGGCACAACTAGTTTTATACACTATATGGGAGGCAAGGGTTGGTGAGGTTCTTGATGTTGTTACTGGTATGTTGTAAATCTCTGACTTTGATGTATATGCTTTGATTGATCTGGGTGCCACTCTTTTCTTTGTTACCTCTTTTGTTGCTAAAATGTTCCATGTTGTCCCTGAGTTGTTACATGAGTCTTATGAAGTGTCTGCTCCTATTGGCGTCTCTATTGTTGCTAGGAAAGTTTATAGGAGTTACCCTATTTGCATTTTGCATAAGTTATTGCCTTGTGATCTTGTTGAATTAGACATGGTTGATTTTGATGTCATACTTGGGATGCATTGGTTGCATGCCTACTATGCTTCTATTGATTGTAGAACCCGTAGGTTCAAGTTTCAATTAATGAACCCATCCATCAGTGAGAAAGTCAAGATGTGGTGGTCAAGGGTAGATTCATTTCATGTATTAATACCCATAAGTTGATTTCTAGGGAATGTTTATATCATCTTGTGAGGTTTAAAGATATGGAGTCAAAAGTCCATTCCATTGAGTTGGTTCCAGTTGCAAATGAGTTTCTTGATATCTTCCCAAATGACCTTCTCGGTGTCCCTCCCAAAAAGGAGATAGATTTGGCATAGATCTCCTTCTCAATACTCAACCTATCTCTATTCTCCCTTATAGTATGGCTCCGACGGAGTTGAAGAAGTTATAGAAACAAGCTCTCGCAGAGTTGAAGGAGTTATAGAAACAATTGAAAGATTTGTTGGAGAAGGGATTTGTTAGGCCTAGCCAATCACCTTTGGGTGCTTCGGTGTTGTTTGTGAAAAAAAGCATGGGTCAATTAGAATATGCATTGACTATCAATTACTTATACGGTCACCATCAAGAATTGGTATCCTCTTCCAAGGATCGATAATTTGTGTGACCAATTGCAAAGGGCTAGCTTCTTCTCTAAGATTGATATTCAATTCGGGTACCATCATGTGAGGGTGAGGGAGTGTGATAGTCCCAAAATGGCCTTCCGAACTAGATATAAGTATTATGAGTTTTTTTCTAGGTATATTGTTATTGTAGACCACTTATGGGTCATTTGAGGGTTGTGTTGGAAAGGTTGAGAGAGGAGAGATTGTATGTTAAATATGACAAATGTGAATTTTGGTTGAAGGAGGTTGCATTCATGGGTCATGTGTTGTCGGGGGATGGTATAAAAGTGGATCCTAAGAAAACCAATATGATTAAAAATTGGCCTAGACCATTTACCCTGTTGGATATTAGGATCTTCTTGGGCCTAGCGGGTTATTATAGAAGGTTTGTGAACAGGTTCTCTTCCATTGCTTCCCCTATGACAAAATTGACTCAAACGAAGGTTAAGTTTGTGTGGGCTGATGAATGTGGGAGGAGCTTCTAAACATTGAAAGACAAGCTTGTGTTCGCTTCTATATTGTCACTACCAGATAGGCTTGAGGGTTTTGTGGTGTATTATGATTCTTCCGGGGTTGGTTTTGGGTTGTGTGTTGATGCAAAATGGTAAGGTCATAGCTTATGCTTCTAGACAACTCAAGGTACATGAAAGGAACTACCCTACCCATGATCTAGAGTTAGCCAGCATTGTGTTTGAATTAAAGATTTGGCGTCACTACTTATATGGGGTGCATGTTGATGTCTTCACCGATCATAAGAGCCTCCAATATGTCTTCACTCAAAAAGATCACAACTTAAAGCAAAGAAGGTGGCTAGAACTTCTTAAGGACTATGACATGAGGGTGCATTATCATCTGGGTAAGGCAAATGTGGTGGTGTACTTGAGGCAAATGAGATGGTTAGAACTTCTTAAAGACTATGACGTGAGTCTGCACTATTATCTGGGTAAGGATAATATTATGGTGGATGCTTTGAGTAGGGTGTCTATGGGTAGCCTAACTCTTTTTGATAGTAGTGGGAAGGAGATGGCTAGGGAAGTGTAAAATGTGGTGGCGGATGGCTTGAGTAGGGTGCCTATGGGTAGCTTAGCCCATGTTGATGGTGTTTGTGGGGACATGGCTAGGGAGGTGCATAGATCGGCTAGATTAGGGGTTAGGTTGAAAGAGGTGGATAATGGTTCCAAATCTTCCCTGGTTGATGAGGTGGTAGCAATACAAGATTTGACTCCTCCTTGCTTGAATTCAAGTCCTTAGTGAAAAAGCACAAAGTAAAGGTTTTCTCCTAAGAGGGAGATGGGGCCCTATAGGTACCAAGGTAGGTTGTGTGTGCCTTATGTTGATTTCTTGAGGGAGAAGATTCTTGATGAGGCCCATAATTCTTCTTATTCTATCCCCCCCAGTTCCACTAAAATATATAAGGACTTGAGAGATGTGTATTGGTGGGGAGGCATGAAGAGGGACATTGCCAAATTCATTTTCGGTTTTCATAGTTGTCAACAAGTCAAAGCCGAACATCAAAGGTCGGGTGGCCTAACCCAAGACATTGAGAAGAGGGACATTGCCAAATTCATTTCCGATTGCCAAAGTTGTCAATAAGTCAAAGCCAAACATTCAAGGCTGGGTGGCCTAACCCAAGACATAGAGATTCCTACTTGGAAGTGGGAGGTGATTAATATGGATTTTAAGGTTGGGTTTCCCAAGACTAGAAAAGGTTTTGATTCCATTTGGGTGGGGGTTGATAGGATGGTGAAATCAACTCACTTTCTACTGGTTAAGACTATATATAGGGCTGAAGTGTATGCAAGGTTGTATATACATGAGTTACTAAGGTTGTCTGGGGTTACTTTGTCCTATTAGATCATGGTTCACAATTCACTTCACACTTTTGGAGGTCTTTCAAAGGGGTCTTGTAACAAGACCGCTATTGTTATAGGTGAACTCAACAAAGGAAGATAGTTATCCCAACTACCCCTCGACTCCAATACACAAGCCCTTAGCATATCATCAAGTGTTTGAATGGTTCTTTCAGCTTGGCCATCCGTTTGGGAGTAAAAGTGGGTGATTTGGAGGTCTCTCGAAATGCCCAGAATTCAAAGTGGGTGATTTAGTTTACTTTAAAGTTTCTCTAATGAAAGGTGTAGTCTATTTTGGTAAAAAGGGGAAGTTGAGTACAAGATATGTTGGTCCTTATAAGGTCTTGAAGAGGGTTGGCAAGGTAGCATATGAATTAAAGTTGCCCAGTGAAATGAATTTGGTTCACCCAGTGTTCCATGTTTCTATGTTGAGGAAATGTTTTTGTGATCCTAATGCTATTTTGCCTCTTGATATTGTGGGTGTTGTTGAGGATAACTTGACTTATGAGGAGGTTCTGGTTCAGATCATAGATAGGCAAGTGAAGAGATTGAGGAACAAGGAGGTGACATCTGTTAAAGTCCTTTGGAGGAACCAATAAATCGAAAGTGATACATGGGAGGCCGAAGCGGAAATGCAAAAGTGGTATCCTTATCTTTTCCACTCCACTCAAGCCTAAGGTACTAATTCTAAGTCCACTATGTGATTACAAGTCTTATTATTCAGCCTCTATGTCATTCATATGCATTAATGTTTAAGTTGGTAAGTTTATGATGGTTTTACACTTATGTTATGATTTTGAAAATGGTGATTTAAATGTGATGTTGCATTCTTGTTGGGAATGATTTGTTTATGATCACTCTCTTTTTGTATGTCTCTTTTACATTTGGGAATGAATGTTCCCAAGGGGGAGATATTGAAACAACCCCAAAAAGTGCTTGAAAACGTGCCTCGAAATGCCCAGAATTTTAAATTACATATATCTCAAAATCCGTTTGCTATTTCAAAATGAAAGGCACCCTGAAGTTGCTAATTCCATATATTCCTTCAGGTTCCCCATTCGTCGTGTCACGTCTAGTCCCTAGGCTTGGGTCGTGACAATCATGGAGAAATGAAAGGCACCCTGAAGTTGGTCAAATAGATCATCTATCCTTAGGAGAGGATATTTATTCTTTATCGTGACCTTGTTCAGTTTCCTATATTCAATACACATTCTGAGAGACCCATCTTTCTTTCGCAGAAATAGGACAGGGGCACCCCAAGGAGAAACACTCGGCCTAATGAAGCCCTTCTCTAAGAGAATTTTCAATTGTTCGTTCAACTCTTTTAACTCTGCGGGGGCCATCCTAAAAGTTGGAATTGAGATAGGCTGGGTATTAGGAAGAACATCAATCCCAACGTCAATCTTTCAATCAAGAGGGACTCTAGGCAGATCAGGAAACACTTTAGGAAACTCATTCAGTAACAGGACTGACTCAAGAGTAGGGGACTCAACATCATCAGATATCACTCCCACGAAGTAATAGATAAAACCTTTAGAAATCAACTTTCTGGCTCTAAGGTATGAGATAAACTTTCCCGTAGGTGCAACAGAATCACCATTCCACTCTAGAACCGGTTCATTCGGGAATTAGAACTTAATGGTTCGGGCTCTACCATTAACAGAGGCATAACAGGTGTAAAGCCAATCAATGCTAAGGATCAAATCAAATCAGTCATCTCTAACTTAACC
This sequence comes from Solanum virginianum, assembly GCA_000787875.1. NCBI lineage: Eukaryota > Viridiplantae > Streptophyta > Magnoliopsida > Solanales > Solanaceae > Solanum > Solanum virginianum. The sequence goes on along the minus strand of DF357335.1, from coordinate 100,055 downwards.
AAATCAATTATAGTATCACTATGATGGATGGACACTACAAAAGCTCAATAGACTCTCTCAGCTCGAATAGACTCACCCACTAGAGTAGAAACATCTAAGGGTTGAAGAAGACTCTCAAGGGTTCTATAAAATCTACTGGGTACATAAGGAGTTACAATAGATAATGTGGCATCAGGATCCATAAAAACATAACAATCAAGAGAAAAGACTCGAATCATACCCATCATAACACTAGGAGTTCTCCTGATCATGATGACTACCCAAAGCATACAAACAATTTATGGCTCCACTTGCGCCTGGCGTAGTACCTCTCTGGTTTACTTTAATTTTCGGGGCTGGTGCAGAAGATTCTGCTTGGTCAACCCACTTTGGACATTCTCTCTGATAATTACCCACATTCCCACACTTGTAGCATACATCACTCCCCTCATGGCATTTCTCCAAGTGGAATTTACCACCCTTACTACATATTGGCTTACCCAGTGAACCTTGAGCCGCACAAGCTTGTGACTGAGATCCATGGGATCCAACATTTTAGGACCTCTGATCAATCCTGATTCTGGGTGCAGCTGCACTAGTAGATGACAGTGCTATCCCCATCTGGAACCTATTACCTTTCCCCTCTTGTCACGAACTAAGCCTAGGGCCTAGACGTGACCGGCGAATGGGAATTCGAAGGAACCCCAAACAAGCCTCATAGCATATCATCACACATCCTTGGTCACGAAAGCAAGATAATTTGTTGTATGAAACATAAACAAGGTGAAATAGGCACTATGGGAGAAAGAGTTATATTTAAAAAACTTGAATATCATAAGTGAGTCAAAGCTCAAGCGTAATAAATATCTTGTCCAACAATACCTCTAATATAGAACTTAGTGGGGGCAAAGAAAAGCAAACGGGCTCACCCTAGTAAAAGTATACAAAAATGAAAAGATAGCCTTTATTATATAGCATAAGAACATAGATATTGCCCTCAGACATGATGACTTACCAATTAGCTTGAATTGATGCCTCTAGCTATGTGGAGGAGGATGATGATCAAATAGAGCACCGGTTCCTACATGGTAACATCATGTAGGCATAGAGTATGCATTAGTACGTTTGAATGTACTAAGTATGTAGGATGCAATGCAATAAAGGATAGGCAACATAATCGAAATGCTTAAACATAGATAATGGATGGCGTAGTATTGATATAATATGTATGAATGATGCTTAAAGTAAAATCATTCTTATATAAATCGTAACATGTAAGTAGAAAGAGACCATCCTTTGGATAATGGGTTTGCCACCTCCCATCCTAGGTGATTGAGGTATGAACCCCTCAATTTGGTTATTAATATACACCACTCACCTCTAGGGAGATTTAGGTATCAACCCCACAATTTGGTTAATGAGGTATCAATCTGTCAATTTTGTTAATGAGGTATCAACCCCTCAATTTGGTTAATCAGATATCAACCCCTCGATTTGGTTAATAAGGTATCAAACCCTAAATTTGGTTAATGAGGTATCAACCTCTCAATTTGGTTAATGAACATCATTCCTTTTATCATAGTGGTCAAGGTGTGGTACCCCCTCACCAAAACATGGTCATCTTAGAATAATATAGATAATTCTCATAAATATAGCTCATATAAACATTCATTTCATCATCATAAAGTCATTCCACTCATAAAACTTGCATTGGACCTTCAACTCCTCAAGAAATCATATCCGAATATTTTATCAAACACTTTGCGGGTGTGTAATGGGGGTATAAAAACATGCAATTTATAGATGAAATCATGCAAGAAAATCCATTGTAATACCATCAATCAACACCTTGCAACACCCTCAAGCAAAATACATCAACACTTCTCATAAAATCTTACTATAGATCCAAGATTTATAGCTCAAAACATAGCAAAACAATCACAACTTTACATAGCTTTAACATAGTGCATAGACATGCTCATACTAGTAAACCTATTTGTAAAATCAACTCTAAATGATGCAAACTGAGTAAAAAGGAGGATAGGGCAATGTGGGTGGAAGGACCCAATGGCTAAAACCCACATGCCTTAGCTTTGGAGAATTTTTTGGGGAAGATGGAGGTGAGAACTTGAAGCTTGAATGAATTCCTTAAGATTCAGAAGAGATTGTGACACTTGATTTTGGAGTGAAATATTAATATAAGGGTTTGAGAGAGTATTTTATCAATAAAATATAGAAGTTAAGGGTTTAGGAGCTTGAATGAGCATAAAAACGTCAATCTAGAGCTTAGAAAGGGTAGGAAAGGACCAAAATAACCCTTCCTAGAAAGCTGTCTAACGGCTGTTACAGGCCCCATTACGACCCGTAGGTAGCATTACCACGTGTAGGACCCTTCCCATGACCTCTTGGCTTAATTTCGAATTCTCTGGAAATTGCTACGAGCTTGACCTACGAGTCGTACCCCGACCTACCACCTGTAACAACGGGCTTATAGTGCAACTCTGCACCGACAGTCTTCAGTAAAATAGCCATAACTTTTGACTCCGAAATAAAAATAATGTGAAACCAAGTGCGTTGGAAAGAAATACAAAGGGCTTTCATTTGACATGTCCTGGACCACCCAGTTTAGAGTTTTCTAAAAGTTATGCTCGTTTAAAGTTTACCCTTATATGGACCAACATCCAAAACTCAATTCATAGGGATGTTTTGAAGTTATCTAAGTACTAGGAGTCTCCCATGACCCTAATACACTCTCCACCTAAACAAATGAGACTTGAAACATGGGTATATAAGAGCATGTAGTTACGGGGTGTCACAATATCTCCCCCTTGGGAACATTCATCCTCGATTGTAAAAGAATTGTACATGACAAGAGTGATCATAAAGCAATCAGCCCCAACAAGAATGTAGCGTTACATTTAAAACACCATTTGCAAAATCTCAACATAATGGTAAAATCATAATAAACTTGCCAACTTAAACATAAATACATATGAAAAACATAAGACTTAGAATCATAGAAAGGACTAGACATGTCATCTTAAGCTTGAATAGAATGAAAGAAATACAAATATTGCTTCTCTATGCCCGCACCAGCTCCTCGAGAAACACATACGATAATAGACGACTCTTCCAAGGGTCCTTGGCAAAGACTACATCCTCATCAATCAACTTCTCCACTCATAAATCCAACACCTCCACCGGTATATCCTTCTAAGCCAACTTCTCCTCCACCTCACCCACAACTTCAAAGAATTCTATAGCACTAGAGTCACCAACACATCCCCTCAACCTAAAAGCATGACAAACTGGATAAACCATATCCCTACCATAGGCAATTCTCAAACTTAGGCAACCTTACTATCCTCTCTCTACACTTTATAAGGACTCACAATCATCAACTCAATTGTCAACCTTAAATACACCTAACCAACTTGGTACTATAACCACCATCTTACCCTTGGGAGATAGCGTCCACTCTATCATCTTCTCACTTAAAATTTCCAACTCTAATAAGGTGGAATCAAGGCCTTGCCTAATCTAGACTCTTAACCCAAGAAGATTTGGAACCATTAAAAATGCTACACAACCATGCTCAATTTCCCTAACTTCCAATCTAACCGATCAATGGACCCCATTAGTCTCCTCTTTTCCACCATCAACAACAGATGCTAGGCTACCTAGAGCACCGACTACAATATTAGCCTTACCGGGGAAAATAATGCACACTCATTCATAATCCTTAAAGAATTCTAACCACCTTCTTGTTATCCACAATTCACACTTATCATATATCAGAAACAACCTCTCATCCCCCAAGACTTACAACACTACCCCCAAATAATTCACAAGCTTTAAATAAATCAATACTTCATTACTAGGGACCACTGCAAACATAGCAAGATAGGGTATTAAGACCCTATTCTAGAGATCCATAAACATAGCCAATGCATGAATCAACCAAACAACTCCACCAATACTAATAATGCTCAGTTGGGGACAAAGGTCAAACAAAAGATCAATCTTAGAGAAATGACTATCCCATTGTAGTTAACCAAATAGATCGATCATCCTCAACCATCATATAACAACCTTATGGGTTCTACAATCATTGAAAACATGCTATGCAAGTAGCCCAAATTATCTCATGACCTCTAACACCTAAGTTCATCTAAGGTCACAAGACAAGATTTAAAGCAATAAGATCATGAAATAAGCCCTAAAAGCCTTACCCATTAACAATAGAACCACCAATAGAATAAACACCAATAATTCCACATAATAAGTTAGGACACACAAGGAACCCACTAGCAACCATAAGAGAAATGGAAGAAATAGTGACACATCAAACCCATCAATGTATGCGCATCAAATTCAAAGGAAACTTCAACTTACCGGTGGCAACATTGGGTGCCTCATTTTCCCTTCGCGTTTCTCAGAGAGCATAGAACCAATTGAGCCTTGGGGAACCATCTTGAGACGAATATCTTTACCTTTACCTTGATTACGAGGAAAATCCTTCCTCTTATGCCCCTCTTCATCATAATGGAAACAAGCATTGGTGCCTTTCAAGCATGGTCCTCTATGAACCTTACCACATGTTGGACATGTAGTATCATCACTAGCCATGGGACTTTGGAACTTTCCTTCAAAACGTGCCCTCTTAGGATCCTTACCCCTTTTCTTCCTCATCTTTTCTTCCTCCAATAGTTCAGCATACGTCATCAATTGGGACAAATCCATGACTCCAATCAACATAGTAGACCGACATTCCTCACTCAGTAAGTCAGAGACACCCATCACAAATTTATTCATCTTAGTCCTTACATCGGACACTAATAAAGGAGCATATTTTGAAAGTTTGGTAAACTCTAGGGCATACTCCTTCACACTCATAGAACCTTGTTTCAAGTCCATGAACTCAACTAATTTATCTTTCCTAACCTCAAACGGGAAGAACCGATTAAGAATGGCCACTTGGAACTCCTCCCATAGAACCACATTACCATTTTTCTTCTCCCCCTTCCATTGATCATACGATATTTGGGCTACCCCTTTGAGTGCGTACACTGCTAACTTTGCCTTTTTACTCAACCCAACACCCATGATAGTCAAAATCTTGTAGAACTCATAAATGAACTCTTGTGGATATTCAAATACCTTTAACCCATAGAACACCGGAGGATTCATCCTAATGAAGTCCCTTACCCTAGCTCTTGGGGTAGTGGCATGAGGGGCTTAGGCATCTTAGTTGACTTGGTTGGCCACAACATAGGAAAGCATAGTGAGAGCATCCCAAAACTCACCATTGGTAGGTTGCTCCTCAAGAGTTTGGGCCCTTCTTCCTTGAGTGTTAGACATGATCTAGCATAGCAAGGAACAATCATTAGGGGGAATGGTTACTTTGACTCTATAGCATGACTTAGAATATGAAGAAGGGAAACTTTTCCGGAAATGTCTCATAGCCTCCAACTTATAGTTATGGTGCACAACACAATTATGAATAAGACTATGATCGACGTGGAGTGTTAGACTAGAAGGTTCTATCAACCGAGTGCTCTAATACCATCTTTTTCATGACCCAAGCCTAAGGCCTAGACATGACCAGTGAATGGGGAACCCAAAGGACCTCCAAACAAGTCTCATAGCATATCATCGCATATCCTTGGTCATGGAAGCAAGAAATTCATTATATAAAACATAAACAAGGGGAAATTGGGACAATTGGAGAGATACTAATATTTAAATAGCTTTAATATCATAAGTGAATAAAAGCTCAAGCATAATACATATCTTGTACAATAACACCTCTAACATAGAACTTAGCGGGGGTCAAGACAATAATCGGGCTCAACCTCGTAGTCAAAGTATACCAAAAAAGGAAAGATAGTCTTTATTATATAGCATAAGAACATAGATATTGCCCTCAGACATGAGGACAAACAAACTAGCTTAAATGGATGCCACTAGCTACATGGAGGAGGAAGATGATCAAATAGAGCACCAGTTCCTACATGGTAACATCATATAGGCATAGAGTATGTGTTAGTACGTTTGAATATACTAAGTATGTAGAATGCAATGCAACAAGGGATAGGCAACATAATCAAAATGCATAAACATAGACAATGGATAGCATAGTAATAATATGACATGTATAAATAGTGCTTGAAGTAAAATCATGCTTATATAAATCAGAAAATGTAAGTACAAAGAGAGCATTCTTTCGCTAATGGGTTTACCACCTCCCATCCTAGGTGATTGAGGTATGAACCCCTCAATTTGGTTATTAATATACACCACCCACCTCTAAGGCAATTTAGGTATCAACCCTATAATTTAGTTAATGAGCTATAAACCTCTCAATTTGGTTAATGAGGTATCAACCACTCATTTTGGTTAATGAGGTATCAACGCCTCAATTTAGTTAATGAACATCATCCCTTTTATCATCGTGGTCAAGGCGTGGTACACCCTCATCAAGACATGGTCATCTTAGAATAATATAGATAATTCTCATAAATATAGCTCATATAAACGTTTATTTCATCATCATAGAGTGATTCAACTCATACTACATGCATTAGACCTTCAATTCCTCAAGAAATCATATCCGAACATTTTATCAAACACTTGGCGGGAGTGTAATGAGGGTACAAAACCATATAATTTATAGATAAAATCATGCAAGAAAATCTGTTATGAAACCATCAACCAATACATTGCAACACCCTCAAGAAATATACATCAAATCTCCTCATAAAATCTTACAATAGATCTAAGATTTATAGCTCAAAACATAGTAAAATAGGCACAACTTTACATAGCTTTAACATAGTTCATACATATGCTCATACTAGTAAACCCATTTGTAAAGTCACTTTTAATTCCTGAAAATTGAGTAAAAAGGAGGTTAGGGCACCATGAGTGGAAGGACCTAATGGCTAAAACCCACATACCTTAGCTTTGGATAATTTCTTAGTGATGATGGAGGTGAGAACTTGAAGTTTAGATGAATTCCTTAGGATCCGGAAGAGATTTGGATACTTGGTTTTTGAGTGAAATATTAATATAAGGGTTTGAGAGAGTATTTTATCAATACAATGAAGAAATTAAGGGTTTGGGAGCTTGAATGAGCATAAAAACGTAAATCTAGAGCTTAGAAAGGGTTGAAAAGGACCAAAATAACCCTTCCTAAAAAGTTGTCTAATGGCTGTTGTGGGCCTTGTAACGACCCTAGGTAGAACTACGATTCGTAGGACCCTTCCCATAACACCTAGGCTCAATTTTGGAGTCTTAAGAAATTTCTACAAACCTGACCAATGAGTTGTACCCCGACCTACGACTCGTAACAGTGGGCTCATAGTGCAATTCTACACTGGCATTCTTCAGTAAAACAACCATAACTTTGAACTCTGAACTCTAAATGAGGTGAAATCAAGTGTGATGGAAATCTAACAGAAAGATCTTTTATTTGACATGTCGTGAGCCACCCTGTTCCAAGTGTGCTAAAAGTTATGCTCTTTTAAAGTTTACCCTTATATGGACCAACACCCAAAACTCAATTCATAGGGATGTTTTGAACTCGTCTAAGTACTAGGAGTCTCCCATGACCCTCTCCATCTAAACAAATGAGACTTGAAACATGGGTACATAAGGGCATGGAGTTACAGGGTGTCACAATATCTCCCCCTTGGGAACATATATCCTCAAATATGAAAGAAACATACATGACAAGAGTGATCATGAACTAATCAGCCCAACAAGAATGCAACATTACATTTAAAACACCATTTTCAAAATCTCAACCTAAGGGTAAAATCATCATAAACTTGCCAACTTAAACATGAATGCATATGAATGACATGGGAGCTAAAACATAAGACTTAGAATCTTAGAAAGGACTTGACATGTCATCATAACCTTGAATAGAATGAAAGAAATATAGATATTGCTTCTCTATGCCTAGACCAGCTCCCCGAGAAACACATACGAATAGATGACTCTTCAAAGTAGCCTTGACGAACACTACATCCTCATCAATCAACTTCTTTACTTATCCATCCAACACCTTCACTGAGACCTCCTTCTAAGCCAACTTATCCTCTACCTCACCCACAACTTCAAAGAGTTCTATAGCATTAGTCACCAACATATCCCCTTAACTTAGAAGCATGACAAACTAGATAAACCATACCCCTACCATAGTCAATTCTCAAACATAGGCAACGTTACCAACCTCCCTCTACACTTTATAAGGACTCACAATCCTCAACTCAATTATCAACCTTAAATACACCTAAGCCACTTGGTACTATAACCACCATCTCCTCCTTAGGAGACAATCTCCACTCTATCTTCTAGTCACCCAAAACTTCCAACTCTAATAAGGCGGAATCAAGGCCTTGCCTAATCTAGACCTCTTAACCCAAGAAGATTTAGAACCATCAAGAATGCTGCACCACCATGCTCAAGGCGTGGTACACCCTCATCAGACCTCTTAACCCAAGAAGATTTAGAACCATCAAGAATGCTGCACCACCATGCTCAACTTCCCTCAACCTAACTTCTAATCTAACCGACCGATGGACCGTACTTGTCTCCTCTTCTCCACCATCAATAACACATGCTAGGCTACCTAAATCATCGAAAGCAATATTTAGCCTTACTGGGAAAAAATAATGCACACTCATTCATAATCCTTAAAGAATTCTAACCACCTTCTTGTTACCCATAATTCACACTTATCATATTTAGCAACTACTTCTCATCCCCCAAGACTTGTAAGACTACCCTCAAATAATTCACAAGCTTTAAATAAATCAATACTTCATTAGTGGGGACCATCGACATACCAAGGTAGGGTTTTAAAATCCTATTCTAGAGACCCATAAACATAGACAATGCATGAATCAACCAAACAACTCCACCAATACTAATAATACTCACAACCATACATCATCCTTTAATTTGGCAGAAAAATATGTGTGATAAATATTGTCGAGGTTGAGAGGGAACATTCTGTTTCTACTCATTTTAACTTGAGCAATAAGCCAAGTTTGGCATCTCAAATCTAATAGACTCCATATTTTATAGAATTTTCATAACCTTTCTCTTGCAATTGACTAATGCTCAAAAGATTTTTCTTCAAATCTAGAACAAAAAGAACATTAGTAACTGTCTGGGTAAAATTTCTATTGGTGTGAATTAGAACTCTCCCCTTTCCTATGAGTGCAACTTTAGAGTTATTCCCAAACTTCATGATATCTCGAAAAGATTCATCCAAGGTGGAGAAAATTAACTTATCTTCACTTATATAATTACTATATCCAAAGTTGAGGTACCATAAATTCTTATTTGTTTCTTTCTTCATGTGCCAGACCATTAACAAAGATATCTTTTCTTTCTCTTTTTCTGCAAAATTAGATTGCTCTCCGCGCCCCATAGAAAAATTTGTTCAGCATTTAGATTTGTAACGACCAAAATTGTGGCACCTATAACATTCAATTTTAGACTTGTCTAAGGGATTTGTACCCCAAGAATTTTATGAATGGAATGTATTACCATTTGGATATAAAAATGCACTAGGTAGATTTCAACATTTTATGGATACTTATTTTTCAAAATTATATAATTGCGTAGTTTATATTGATGATATATTATTATATTCAAGAACATATAATGAACATATATATTTATTAGAAGTATTTATCGATAGAGTAGATAATTCAGGAATTAGTCTAAGCCAGAAAAAAGCATAAATTATGCAGAATCAAATAGAATTTTTAGGAATACAAATAGATAAAAATGATATTAAAATGCAACAACATATAGTACAAAAAATTATACACGGATGAAATATTATATACAAAAAAGAAATTACAATCTTTTTTAGGATTAGTTAACCAAGTCAGGGAATATGTGTCAAAATTATACAGAAAAAATTAAAAAAGGATGTTAAATAGCTACCTCCGGAGTGATCATTTGAGGCATTCAATGCTACCTCTTTCTTTTCTTGTTTAGTGATTTTCTGCTCATGGATCAACAAAAAGCTTTGCAATTCATCAATTGAAAGTGTATCAATATCATGAGATACTTCAATAGAACAAATGACAAAATTAAATTTTGGTATAACTGTCCAAAGAATGTTTTCAACAATTGTAACTTCACTTTAATTGTCAGCATGGATCCAATCCTGTTGATGACTTTCATCACCCATGAAAAATAGTCAGTAACCGGCTCTCCAGATTTCATTCAAAAAGTTTTAAACTTCGAATGAAGTGCTTGAAATTGCTACCTCTTTTCCCTTGTAGATCCTTGATACTTCTTCTTTATAGAGTCCCAAATCTACTTAGAAGTATCCTTAGAAAGAATGGTTTAGAAGATTGAATGACCAATTGCATGGAAAAGATAATTCTTCACCTTGAGGTCCTTAAACTTTGCTTCCTGTGCTTCAGCTCTTTGTGCATCTATCAATGTTGTGCCTTTCGATGCCATTCGTAACCACTTGCTAGTACTCCTTGGATCTTAGAATATTTTCCATCAACATGCTCGAATGGTTATAGTGACCATCAAAGCGAGGAATGGTTGCTTGCACAAAATTTTCAAAATTCATTGATTCTCACATTTTTGCTACAATTTTTTTTATGTGTTTTTCTCTCAAATATGGCTTTGATACTACTGATGTAAACAAAGACTAACATTTAGGAGAGAAAAAAAAATACTAGGACTCTATTCAATTGGCTAAGATTTATGTGTATCAGGTTCTAAATGAATTCTAAGGGTCCATTTTGTGATTTGTGAGTTATGCAATTCCTGATATATGATGTCTTATGCAGTACCCTTTTGTTTGCAATATGCCTTTCACGTTCATGGAAGTCAAGTTTTTAGACCTCTGTATTCACGAATGAGGGCTCCATGTTCATAGAGGTATGACTTCTTTGACCTCCACATTTGCGGAGGAGAGCTCAACGTTCATGGAGGAGGGCTCCACATTTGTAAAGTGTTAAGTCAGGCTGACCTCCAAGTTTGTCAGAGTCTTTTAAAGTTTTGGACTACAAAAATATCTAAAATAGTGTGTTGATTTAAATTGTTAGGTCTCATTACTTTTCATCCATTTTTAACATTCTAAGCTTTATTTTGGAAAGATTTCCAACCAAATTAAAGACAAAGCTTTTGGATAATGTATTTCTAACTTATATATTTTATTTCTATTGATTTATTCATGATTTTAATATCATAATTTGGGTTTTGAATTGGGAAATTTGGGGTTTTCTTGGATATTGATTCTTGATAGATAAGTGATGAATTTGAGCTCATTTCAAGTCCTTTTTCAAAATGGTTTTCACGACTATATTTCTTGTTACTTAGGAAATATTTTCATGTAAGAATTTTCATATTTTGAAAACCTTTTTTGGTATAAGATTTTTGGACCATTTTACCCTTGTCACCCAACTGCTTGATTTTAGTGTCATTAGTTTCATAATGTGATTGTGATGCTATATTTGACTAGATTGTGGTGATTTGGAGCACTATAGAGGGGGATAAAAATCATGGAGTCAAGTAAATTGAGACATCGATTAAGCAAAGTGAATTTCTAGCTTTTTATTAAGTATGATTAAACCTTGTACTCTCTAATTTGATTGAATTTAGGTGACTTGAGAAATAAAATGGGTTAGAATCATACTATTATAGACTTTGATCATAGGATTTTAGATTGGATGCTTGTAAATATTGTGAATACTTGATAAGTGAAATAATTGTGTGATTGTGAATACTTGAGAACTTGTGTATCTATTGTGGATTTTTAAATTGCACTAATATTAAGATTTGTACTGATATTGAGGCTCCACAACAAATATTGAGAGTATGATGCTATTGAGATTATGATGATATTGGGATTGTGATGATATTGAGAATTGTGTTAAGATTGTGATGATATTGAGATTGTATAAATTGAATTCACTTGTAACTTGTGTATTGATATTTGTGGTGTCTACAACCAAGAAATGGGCAAGGTAAAATGCAGATTGATTGCCAAAGTTTCTACTGGCTGATGATTAGTCGAGGTTTCTATCGGCATGCCAGATATTCTGATAGATGATATGGACGAGGTTTCTGCTAGCAATGTTCACAGATTCATGGTCCATGCAAGGCCCCCATGAGTTTCGAGCTGATTATATCAGTAGATGTGTATGGATAGACTATGCATCATGATTACTTGACATTATATCATATTATTTACATTTTATAACATGTATTCCATTTCATATCAACCTTTTTTTGAAATAATGTCATGTACCATGAATAATGTGTTGAATACTTTGAACCTTGTACATTATTAAGATTAAACAATTAAAATATTGTTATATGTGTTGATAACTTGGGCCTTATAACATCGTGAAGATCAGACTATTAGGATACTATGTTATGAATCTATGACCACTTATATTACTAATAGACTATTATACTACTTGACTCTAGGAGTCATTTGATTATTCTGAGATAGTATTCTATAATGTATGTGTATATAAATATATGTATGTATATATATTTATACACACACACACACATATATATATATATATATATATATATGTTTTTGTGTGTGTGTTTATGTATGTATAGATCTATATTGTTGCTGTTGTGCTTGGACTTTTCTGAGTGCAGGTATGTAGTTTGATGGTATATAGTTGGGTGGTAAGAGTACTTGTATTCTTTATTGCTTTACTTCCGGTGTAGTTTCCATTTGCTGAGTACTTTATTGTTTGGTGTTCACCCCAGCTATATTTTTGTAGGTTGTGAGCCCGGTTCCTCTTAATTTGATTCTCACGGTCGGACTGAGCTTTTCAATTTTCTGAGAATAGCTACTTGTCTTTTCAACAGACCCTCAAGGATTCTATATTTATGTTATATTCTATTTTGGAACTAAACATTGAGAATAGTATTTTCTTTCGAGTGTTATTAGTTAGTGTCTTGTACATATGACACCAGTTTTGGGATGATTTTAGTTCGGTTTCCTTATGCTTATCTACTATTTTAGACAGTTTTATCTTCCACTTTTATTATTATATTAGACTGTTTATGTTTAGGCTGACTCACCATAGTATGATAGTGTAATGACTTGGTTGCTCATTTTTTAAGTTATCTATGAAAATTACTATTTTTCCTTTTTGTAAGTACTTTTGGCTTATTTTAAACTATTTGTATTGTTGGAAATGAAATCCTGAATTTTAAAAGTTGAAAATATGAGTTTGGGCACTTTTGGAAGCTTAAGGTGTTGTAATAGTGCATTTTTGTACCATTCTAGGTTTTTGATGTCGGATTGGAGATCCATTGATTCCATTCTCTCTGGAACATCAAAACTGGTCTATGAGAATTTACAGAACAAAATTTGGAGATCATGATCCACAAACTGACTAATGAGACTCACCCTTTACTTGGGAATAGAGAGGGAGTTGACATTTTTATGCCCCAATTTATGTTTTTAGTTGTTTCCAGAACTAAAGTTTGGCTTTGGTCGACATTCGGATTTCGAAAGCTCAGATCAAAATTCAAATGGTTCAAGTGGTTTTGGATGGTGAAACTTAAGCTGAAAATAATGTCATCATAATTTTTAGAGTTTTTTACGGTTGTTTTTGTATTTTGAGTTTTAAAGTAGTTTATTTGACTTTTTTTCGTAAATGTGTTGTGGAGACCTTAGAATCAACTTCTAAATATTCTATTTAGTCTAGATAGCTATCTTTGGTAAGAATACATATTTGGTTCGTGAAATTCTAATTTTGGATGAGTTTTGAGTGTCTACTATGATTTTTTGTAGTTTGTTGTTTTTGCTGGTGCAACGGATTAAATAGTGTAAGCATATCTCTTCTCCATATTCGCGGGGAAGTCTCCATATTCATTGAGGTCTGGGTATTATTACCCTCTGTGAAAGTCTCCATATTCGTAGATGTCTGGGTATTATTACCCTCTGCATTCGTGGAGGATCGATGTACATTCTCGGAGTACGTGCATGTGTTGCCCCCTCTTATTCCTTCTCGGCTTTTGTGGGTTGGTCTCTGTGATTGTGGAGGTCTTTTGGTCAGCATTCTCAGCATTCATTGGACCCCATCCATGCTCGCAAAGTAATTTTTAGCCCTATATAGTGATATATCCCTGAACCACCATTTTTACTCCATTTTTGAATTTTCAAAGCTTTTGGGGTAATTTTGAAAGAAGCTTTTCGAAGGATTTTGTTTGGTAAGTATTTCTAACACTATATAAATTAATTTTCATAATTTTTATATTGATTTTGACTTAAAATTCATGATTTTGTATGTCCAAAATTGGAGATTTTTGGTGATTTATTTTGAAACTTCTATATATGATTTCTCCTTATATATGAACTTGATTTTTGTGGGATTTTCACCCATGGACTCCATTTTTCGTGTAGAATCTAATTCTAAAGTCAATTTTTAGATTCAAGAACTTCAAATTTTAGCCTTAATTTTGATTATTTTTTCCCTAAGACAAATTCATGCCAATATAGGTGTCAAAATGCACCTCTTGACACATAATATCTATTTTTGATAGTGGTTGATAGATTCGAGAATCGTTTGGAGGCTTGAGTTTATTGAAAGGTTATCCTAGTGCGGTTTTCGCATCAAGGTAGGTTTGGGTAACCTTTTTCGCACTAGATTTGCAGGTTTCATTACTTTTCTTCCATGTCGCTGCAAAAGGAAAATGATATCGAATGATCGATTCTCAATTGAGAATATTAACCCCAAGTTATTTGACACATTAATGTCACTTAAGTTACACCTCCTCTTTAGCGGAAAAGCGGTTGATGTCATGAAATAGAACCTAACAAAGGTTAGGGTCAAACCCACAGGGAATACATAGACTCAAGAGAATTCATCAATTTGTAATCCGAATGATTAACCAACTTACTTCTCCAAAGGGCAGGGGGGGAGGGGAGGAATTGCAATAATTAATGAGAAATATAACTAAACTAACTATCACAAGAGGGAAGTCAATATGGAGAGAAACTAAGGTATTGTGTTCCCCATGATTCCCCAACTCAGTATCTCTGAGTAACCTAATTCTTTTCTAGTTTATAGTATATAGGACGATAATTTATGTTCACCAACCCCTTTAGTCAAAGGTGAGAGGTGAATTTCAATATGTGACATGGCCTATCTCTATAGTGTGCATTACTTATCCTTACCTATTAGTCCCAATACAACCTTCCCTTAGTCCAGTTTGTTTGAATAGACAAGAACACATCAATCAAATCCTGTTAAATAATCTCTTTCCTATTCATTACTACCTTGGTCCAGTCAGTAACACTAGACGGATTGTAATGTTGGCTAACACTAGAAAACATGCGAAACGAAGAGAGTTAATTAATACATGCGTACACACTTTCCATGAATCATGAATTATCTAGTTTTACTTTGTTAGTTCTTCATGGTTACGACAACCCTAGTTGTGGATTTAGCTACTCATGCTATGTGTAAATGTAAGAATTATGAATTGAGAAGACATAATTGAACACTTACATAACAAAATTAAGAACAATCAAAATCCAACTTCAATAAGAATCATAAGCTTAAGGATGAAATTCAAACACAATTTTCTCAAAGACACTCCAATATGATATTATACTTTTCTCTCCCTAAAAATTGAGTTCTCTGAATACTAGGCAAAAACTACTGAAAAATAACCAAAAAACCTATTTATAATAATTAACATTTAAGTCCTAAACAAAATAGGAGCATTGGTCGACATGCCATACGAAAAGTGTTTTATAGGCCGTATCGTATTCCATGGCCCGTAATCAGGGTCTCGTACTTAGCTGCTAGAAATTTAGACTTTATGACACCACTCTATGATTCGTAAAGTGGTTTTTGACTCGTAAAGGGAGTTTCATCTGATTGAATTCCTAAAAGTCTAAATCTCTGATCCTCAGTGCATGAACTATCTTCTACTACTTGTAAAACCTTCTACGTGTCATCTGGATGTTCATAGAATAAACTTCAAAACATAGCCCCTCATTAGAATTATCTATGAAACCACCCTATGGCTTGTAAAGGGTCTTGTATAATAGCAAAAACTCAACAACTTCTGCAATTTTCCCCAAAATCAAGGCCAACCTGTAATCTTGCAAACATAAACACAAAAACATATGAAACCAACTAACATCACATTAAGAACACATAATATTCCAAGTTTTAAGCATCAAAAGTATTGTATTTTGGCAGCACCTTAACACCCTAAACTTGAAACTATTGCTTATCCTCAAGTGATGAACTCAATCTATAAAGATAATACAGTAACACACAGACCTTAACCAATGGCATACATCACATAAATCTTAGACTCAGACACCCACACCAAGTTTAAAAAATAGGATCACATAGCTATCTAGCAAACTAATACAAACTGGTTCATGTGACAAGGCAACTATGACAAACAAGGGATTATCAATAATCCATATTCATTGAACAAGTCTAGTGCTAATAATATGATGTGCTGCCAAAATATAACATTTTTTATGCTTAAAAATTGGAATTTTATGTGTTCTCAATGCGATGTTAGTGGGTTTTATTTGTTTAGATTTGCAGGATTACAGGTTTGCCATGATTTTGAGGAAAGTTATAGAAGTTGCTACATTTTTCCTATTATAGGAGACCCTCTACAGGTTGTAGACAAATCTACGGGCCATAGGCAGGCTTCGTGAAGATTTCTAGTGAGGGGCTAATTTTTGAAGTTCATTCTACGAATATTCAAATAAGTCATAGATGAGTTTACGAGTCGTAGAAGAGGATTCGTGAACTGAGATTTAGAGATGTGGATTTGTAGGAATGGTATCAGACGAAACCCCATTTACAGGTCGTAAATCATCTTACAAGTTATAGAGGTGTGTCATAAAGTTAATGTCCAAAATTCTAGTAGTTGAGTATGAGACCCCGATTAGGGGCCGTAAACTTCAATACGAGTCGTAAAATACCTTTCGTATGACATGCCAACCAGTTCTCCTATATTGTTTAGGACTTGAATTTAAGTATTATACATAGGTCTTTTAGGTTATTTTTCATAAGTTTTCACCTAGCACTCAGAGAACTCAATATTTTGAGAAAAAAAATTATAAGATCATATTGGAGAGTCTTTGAGAACACTTGTGGTTCAATCTTAAAGCTTGTGATTTTCATTGAAGTTGGATTGCTTGTTCTTAATTCTTTTGTGTAAGTGTTCAATTACATCTTCTCAATTCATAATCTTTATATCTAGACATAGCATGAGTAGCGAAATCCATAACTAGGATTGTGGGAATCATGAAGAACTAACAAGGTAAAACTGGATAATTCAGGATTCTTGGAAGGTGTCTATGCATATATTAATTACCTCTCTTTGTTTTACACGTTTTCTAGTAGTGGCCAACATTAGAACTCACCAAGATTTACTGACTGGATCAAGTTACTAATGAATAGGAAAAGAGATTAATTAATAGGATTCGCGTCTAATCAACCAAACTGGACAAAGGGGACGTTGTACTGGGACTAATAGGTAATGCTTAGTAATGCACACTATGGAGATGGGACAAGTCCCATACTGAAATTCACCTCTCACCTTTGACCAAAGGGCTTGATGAACTTAAATTATTGTCCTACATGCTATACACTAGACAAGAATTAGATTATTTTGTGATACTTAGTTAGGGAATCGTGGAAATATAATACCCTAGTTTCTCTCCATTATTGACTTCTCTCTTATAATAGTTAGTTTTGTTTTTCTCATTGATTACTGCCAACTCCCCCTTTTTGGGGAATTAAGTTGGTTAATTATTCGGATTGCAAATTGTTGAATTTTCTTGAGTCTACGTATTCCCTGTGGCCAACATTAGAACTCACCAAGATTTACTGACTGGATCAAGTTACTAATGAATAGGAAAAGAGATTAATTAATAGGATTCTTGTCTAATCAACCAAACTGGACAAAGGGGACGTTGTACTGGGACTAATAGGTAATGCTTAGTAATGCACACTATGGAGATGGGACAAGTCACATACTGAAATTCACCTCTCACCTTTGACCAAAGGGCTTGATGAACTTAAATTATTGTCCTACATGCTATACACTAGACAAGAATTAGATTATTTTGTGATACTTAGTTGGGGAATCGTGGAAATATAATACCCTAGTTTCTCTCCATTATTGACTTCTCTCTTATAATAGTTAGTTTTATTTTTCTCATTGATTACTGCCAACTCCCCCTTTTTGGGGAATTAAGTTGGTTAATTATTCGGATTGCAAATTGTTGAATTTTCTTGAGTCTACGTATTCCCTGTGTAAAACACCCCAAAAATGTGCTTCAGAATGCCCATAATCGTAATTTCCATATATCTCAAAAGTGTATGACCTAAATAATTTAACTTCATATTCTCGATCTAGGGCCAAAATTGAGTGAAAATGGGTATAACTATGATTTTAGAGGACCCATAGCAAAAAATAATTTTTGTTAATTTTTGATTTCCAAAGAGCATTCGCGCCCTGGCCGCGATGTGCTAGGGGTGTGGAGTAGTGTAAATATTTCTTCGCGTTAGGTCCATGACATGAGCTGGACGCGGAGCAGTACAGGATTTTCCTTATTTTTTTGTATCGACCAAGGCATTAGGGTCATAGCCCCATGCCCACTTAAGCGTGAAATCACCCATACTTAGCCATTTTTCAACTTTATAACTCACAAAACCCTCTCTTTAACACCTCTAAGACTCTATCAATTCTCTCACTCAAATCTAAGGATCTCAAATTCAAATTTGGAACTCAGGCATTGATTTAAAGCTCTAAGACTATGCCAAGTTCACCCCAAAGAATTCAAGGTTTAACGTATATGGGTTTCATCCATTGGGTCCCATTTATCCATGGAGCCCAACCTTTTCTTTTTATGAAAATTGCATGTTTTCAAGTTGTATTACCTATGGGTATCTTTTATTATGAATTAAGAATATAAATTATGTTGGGGTTTTACGAAATATTGATTAATTATGCATGACTATCTATTTCAAGCTTATACCATGATTTGATTGTATCTATTAAGACTATGCATGTTTTGAGCTCTGAACCTAGGCTTTATCATGAGCTTTTCTGATGGATTTGAAGGAACCCTACATGAGGATTTTACTACATGTTAGTGGGTTGATTGCATTAAGTTTACTCATCTTATTTCACTCTTGAAACGCATGATTTGAACAAGTTTCATGAACCCACCATATGTTTTATAAAATGACTTGACAAGAATTCTCAAGTTATTAATAATCTATTACATGATTTACAAGTTAAGTGACTTCATGATGATTAAGGGCTTTCAATCACATATTGAATTCAAAAATTTATCTATGATGTTGCAAGTATCAAGTTAAGCCCTATTTCAAGTTTTTGATCTCTTGTGAGATATTCAGGTTAAAGCAAGTGATCATCCATGCTTATTATCTTCTCTCTTGTTCAAGTTAGGCTCACTATTAGAGGTCAAGAATGCTTATGAGCTACTCAATTCATGTTATCATTTCTCTTACAAGTTATTAATGTTATGATTAAAGTACAATTATTTCAAGTATTCCATGTGAGTTGACTTAGCACCAATTAAAACTTAAGATGGGGGCTCAACTCAAGTGGTCCTTATATAAAGTATTGGTCTCTAAACTATGTGGAACCATAGGATTAAACATGATCTCTCTTATCTCTTTCTAGTTGATCCATCTAGTTATACCATATCCTGTCGATGGGGTGACATACTCAATCACCTTGATAAAGGGATACATGGCTCGAATTATTAATTGTATGGCTATCATGGCAAGTAGACCACACCTTGTCAAAAGGGTGATATGCCTCGATCAACTTGTCGAGGGGTGACATGCCTCGATCACCTTACCAAAGGAGTGACATGCCTTAGATTCCAAGTAGTAGCTCGCTTGGTCTCTATTGGTTAAGGTCTCTTCCCACACATATATTATGTACTATGAATGTTGAATGTATTAGAAGCATGTTTTATTACAAGCATAGATCATGCATGCCATGTTGAAATTATATATATCCATTGCTTATGACTAGTCATCTTGAACATATTGGCTTATGTCTGTGTTGCATTGCATCCCACATACTTAGTACATTTAAACGTACTAATACATACTTTATGCCTACATGATATTACCATATAGGGACCAGAGCTCCTTTTGATCATCCTCCACATGTCTAGTTGGTACTTCGGAGATAAGCATTTGTGAGTCCTCAAGTTCGAGGACACTATCTAAATTACTCTAGCTATTTTGACATTTCTTTATGTTGAATGCTTGTTATTATGAGGGTGAGCCTGGAAAGTGTCTTGGCCCCCACTCCATTCCATGTTAGAAGTGTTATTGGATATTATGATGTACTTATGCTATGAGCTTGACTCTTTTATGATTTTATGAATATCAAGACTTTCCTTATTCCTACTTCCTTTTATTTTTGATATGCTATGATGCTTATTTTGCTTCCGTGACCAAGGATATGTGATTTAATTGCTCAGAGGATTGTTTGGGGTCCCTTCGGGTTCTCTATTGGTCGTGTCATCTATAGGACCTAGGCTTAGGTCATGACAAACTTGTATCAAAGCACTAGGTTGTTAATGGTCCTCGAAAATCCAACACACCGTATTGATTAGAGTCTTATTCATAGTTGTGAAGTATGCCACAATTTTGAATGGGAGACTATGAGGCATTTTAGGAAATATTCTACTTTTTCATGGTCTATATCGTGCTTTAGGTATAACTATAAGGATTTTGCCCTAATGAATGCTCTTGTTTCCTTCTAGATCATGCCAATTCCAAGGGGAAGACTAAGGAGAGCCCATACTCCCAAGGAGTAACCGGCCTCTACTGCTCCTCAAGCTCCTCAAGAAGGAGGGGTAGCCCAAGAAGATTTTTGAGATACTATCACAATGTTGGGTCGTGCTATGACCAACCAAATGAACCAAGGGGCCCAAGCCCCTCATACTCCCACTCCGGCCTCTAGAGTGAGGGATTTCATAAGAATAAACCCACGAGAGTTCCATGGATCCAAGTTGGAAGAGGATCCCCAGGAGTTCATCAATGAGGTGTATAAAGTGCCATCTATTATGGGAAAAATTTAAAAGATAAAGCAGAGTTAGCCGCATATATGAGTGGCCCAAATTTGGTTCAAGCAATGTAAATTAGAGAGGAGAGATGATTATGTTTTCCTTGGGAGGAGTTCAAAGACGCATTCCTCATCTGGTTCATTCCTGTCGATCTAAAAGGGGCTAAAATGATGGAGTTTATGAACCTTAAGCAAGGTTCTATGTGTATGAGGGAGTACACCATCAAGTTTAATAAGCTCTCCAAGTATGCTCTATATTTGGCTACCAAATCTTGATCATGAATGAATAAATTTGTGTCGAAGAGTGTCCAACTTGGTCGATAAAGAGTGCTGTATCGCCATGGTAGTAGGTGATATGGATTTATCTTTTCTCATGACATATGTCAAACAACTAGAGGGGAAAAACTTGGAAAAAAAGAAGTTGTAAGTCCAAGAGAGCTTGTTTTGAAGGTTGTTTCCAAGGTTCCAAGGGTGGTCGATTTCCTCAAGGCCATAAGTTCCAAGGCCAAGGGTCTTCCAATGCTCTTAACAAAAGGTTTGCTAATAATAGGGTGACCAACCCAAGATATCAAGGTGATAATGGAGGAATAACAAATCCTAGATGCCCAAGGAGTGAAAAGAATCATACTAGTCCATGTTAAGAGATTTATGATAATCAAAGATTCCAAGGTGGTTGTAGTGGAGTGTCTAATCCTAAGTGCCAAAGATGTGGTAGAAATCATAGTTGCTCAAAACAAAGGTAGAGATGGTTGTCCTGAAGGCCAAGGTGCTAATGCGGGTCTAAGAGCAAAGGGAAGCTAACAAGGGGGTGCTCTAAGGCAAAACCGATTATATGCTCTTTACGGAAGGAAATGGGTGGATGAGGTGTCCGATATCGTTACCGATATGTTAAAGGTTTTTTTATTTTAATGTGTATTTATTGATAGATTTTGTCACCACTTTTTCTTTCATTACTCCTTTTGTTGCCAAAAAGCTTCACGCCAGTCCTGAATTATTGTATGAACTGTATGAAGTGTCTACCCCCATTGATCAGTCCATTGTTGCTGAAAGAGTCTGTAGAAATTGTCCTATGTTCATATTGCATAAAGTCTTGCCTTGTGATTTTGTTGAATTAGTTATGGTGGATTTTGATGTCATTCTTAGGATGGATTGGTTGCATGCATGTTATGCTTCAATTGATTGTAGAACTCATAGAGTTAAATTCCAATTCCCTAATGAGCTCATCCTTGAGTGGGAAAGTCATTCTGTGGTCAAGGGTAGATTCATTTCTTGTCTTAAAACCCAAAAGCTTATTTCTAAGGGTTTTCTTTATCATCTTGTGAGGGTTAGGGAAGTTGAGTCCAATGTCCTTCCTATTGAGTCTGTTCCAGTGGTTAACGAGTTTCTTGATGTCTTTCTCAATGATCTTCCTGATATTCCTCCTGAAAGGGAAATAGGCTTTAACATAGACCTCATTCCCGATACTCAACCTATTTTTTTCCCCTTACCATATGGCCCCAAAGGAATTCAAAGAGTTGAAGGATCAATTGAGGGATTTGTTGAAAAAGGGTTTCATAAGGCCTAGTAAGTCACCTTGGGGTGTACTGGTGTTGTTTGTGAAGAAAAATGATGGTTCTCTTAGAGTGTGCATTGATTACTGGCAATTTAATAGGGTTACCATAAAGAACAAGTACCCTCTACCAAGGATTGATGACCTTTTTGATCAAATACAAGGGGCTAGTCACTTTTTAACAATGATTTTCAGTCTGGATTCCACCAATTAAAGGTGAGGGAGTATAATATTCTCAGGATGACTTTTTGGACTAGGTATGGGAACTTTGATTTTATGGTTTATGTCCTTTTGGTTGACTAATGCACCGGTTATATTTATGGATCTCATGAATAGGGTCTTTAAACCCTACCTTAACATTTTTGTTATGGTCTTTATTGATGATATATTGATTTATTCTCGGAGTAAGGAGGAGCATGTTGATCACTTGAGGGTACTGTTGCAAATCTTGAGAGAGGAGAGGTTGTATGCTAAGTATGAAAAATGTTAATTTTGGTGGAAAAGGTTGCTTTTCTAAGGCATGTCGTGTTAGGTGATGGCATTAAGATGGATCCTAAGAAGATGAAGGTGATTAGAAATTGGCCTAGACCCTTGACTCCATCGGATATTAGAAGTTTCTTAGGTTGGGTGGGTTACTACCTGAGGTTTTTGAATGGTTTCTCTTCTATTGCTTCTCCTATAATAAAGCTGACCAAAAAGAAGGAAAGTTCGTGTGGACTGATAAATGTGAAAAGAGTTTCCAAACTTTGAACGATAAGCTTGTCTCCGCTCCTATCATGGCTCTATCGAAAGAGTTGGAAGGGTTTGTGTTATATTGTGACACCTTAAGAATTTGTTTGGGTGTGCTTTTATGAAAAAATGACATGGTAATATCATATGCCTCTAGACAATTAAGGTGCATGAGAAGAATTATCCTACCCATGATCTTGAATTGGTGGCCGTGGTGTTTGCTTTGAAGATTTGGCATCATTACTTGTATGGGGTTCATGTTGATGTGTTTACCAACCATAAGAGTCTTCAATATGTGTTCACCCAAAAATATCATAACTTGAGACAAAGAAGGTGGTTAAAGCTCCTTAAAGATTATGATATGAGTGTGTATTATCACCCTGCCAAAGCTAATATTGTTGCTGATGCTCTAAGTAGAGTGTCCATGGGTAGTCTAGCTCATATTGATGATATTGGCAAAGAGGTGGATAAATAAGTTCACCAGTTGGCTAGGTTAGTGGTTAGGTTGGATGAAGTTAAAAATAGTGGTGTAGTAATTGTTGATGGTTCTAATTCTTCTTTTATTGAGGAGGTAAAAGTCAAAACAAGGTCTTGACCCCACATTGTTAGAATTGAAGGCCTTGGCGAAAGATGGTAAAGTGGAGGTTTTCTCTTGAGGGAGAGATGGTGCCCTTATGTACCAACATAGGTTGTGTATGCCTAATGTAGATGACTTAAGGGAGTTCATCTTGATGGAGGCCCATAATTCATCCTACTCTATTCACCTGGTTCTACAATGACGTATAGTGACTTGAGCAAGATGTATCGGTGGGGTGGTATGAAGAGAGATATTGCCAACAAGTCAAAGCCAAACATCAAAGGCTGGATGCCTTGCCAAGACATAGAGATTCCTACTTGGAAGTGGGAAGAGATCAACATGGATTTTGTGGATGGGTTGCCTAAGACTTGGAAACACGTTTGACTCTATTTGGGTTGTTGTGGATAGGATGACAAAGTCCACTCACTTTCTACCAGTCAAAACCACTTATGGTGCTGAATATTATGCCAAGTTGTATAAATATGAGTTGGTTAGATTGCGTGGATGCCCTAGTCTATCATTTCGAGGCGTGTTGATCAATTCACTTCTCACTTTTGGAGGTCCTTCCAAAGAGGTCTTGGTAACAAGGTTCAGGTTAGTACGACTTTCCATACTCAAATGGATAGGCAAGCCTAGAGGAATATCCAAACTCTTAGGATATGCTTAGAGCTTGTGTTTTAGAGTTTAAGGGTAGTTAGGATGAACATCTTCCACTTATTGAGTTTGCTCACCAGAATAGCTACTACTCAAGCATTGGTATGGCACCTTTTGGAGCTTTATATGGTAGGCATTGTAGATATGCAGTTGGGTGGTTTGAAGTGGGGGACATGGCTTTGCTAGGTCTATGTTTGATCATGGAGGCCTTGGAGAGAGTGACGTTGATAAGGGAGAGATTGAAAATAGCCCAAAGTAGAGAAAAGTCCTAGTCTGATGTGTGGAGAAGAGATCTTGAGATTAAGATTAATGGTTGGGTTTACTTGAAAGTTTCACCCATGAAGGGTTTGGTCCAGTTTGGCAAGAAAGGGAAATTAAGCCCAAGATTAGTGGGTCCTTATAAAGTTTTAAGAAGACTGGGTAAGGTTTCATATGAGTTGGAGTTGCATATGGAGATGAATATGGTCCATTCGGTCTTCAATATGTCCATGTTGAGAAGTGTCTGGGTGACTCAAGTCCTATAGTGCCCTTGGATCTTGTGGGTGTTGAATAAGATAATTTGATCTATGAGGAGGTCTCAGTGGAGAATTTTGATAGAAAAGTGAAGAGGTTGAGAAATAAAGATGTATCTTCCGTCATGGTCCTTTGGAGGAATCAACAAGCTGAAAGTGCCACATGGGAAGCCGAGGCAGACATGAGAAAACGATACCCATATCTCTTCCACTCTACTCAAGCCGAAGGTACTAATTTGAGTCCCTTATATGATTTTAAGTCTTACCTTTCAGCCCTCATGTCATTTAGCGTGCATTCATGTTTATGTTAACAAGTTTATGGTTTTTTTGACACTCATGTTGAGATTTGTAAAAATGATATTTAAATGCATTTATTGCATTTATGTTGGGCTGAAATCTTCATGATTACTTCTTTTATGCATGTTTTCTTGACATTTGGGGATGAATGTTTCCAAAAGGGAGATATTGAAATGCCCCAAAAATGACCTTTAGAATGCCCATAATTGTAATTTCCGTATATCTCAAAATCCTTGCATGATATTGCAAATTCAACTTCATATTCTCTATCATGGGAAAAAATTGAGTGGAAAATACATATAACTCAAATTTTGGAGGACTCGTACCGAAAGATAATTTTCACTAATTTACGATTTCCAGATAGCATCCGTACCCTGGCCGCGACGCGTCAGGGGCGCAGAGCAGTGTACATATTTCTTCACATTTGGTCTGCATCGCAGATTGGACAATAGACCACTACAAGATTTTCTTTACTTTTTCTGTTTCAGCCAAAGGCATTGGAGTCATCGCCCCTTGCCCACTTAAGTGTGAAATCACCCATACTTAGTCATTTTTCAACTCTATAACTCACAAAACTCTCTCTCAAACACCTCTAAGACTGTACCAATTCTATCATTAAAATCTAAGGATCTCAAGCTCAACTTTGGAACTTAAGGAATCATTTCAAGCTCTAAGAGTACTCCAAGTTCACCCCAAAGAATTCAAGGTTTAAGGTATATAGGTTTCATCTATTGGGTCCCTTTCACCCATGGAGCCCAACCTTTCCTTTTTATGAAAATTGCATGTTTTCAAGTTATATTGCCTATAGGTATGTTGTATTATGAATATGAGAATAAATTATGTTAGGGTTTTATGAAATATTGATTGATTATGCATGACTTTCTATTTCAAGCTTATACCATGATTTGGTTATATCTATTGACACTATGCATGTTTTGAGCTATAAAGCTATGCTTTATCCTGAGCTTTTGTTATGGATTTCAAGGTACCCTACATGACGGTTTTACTATATGTTGATGGGTTGATTTGCATTAAGTTTACTTATCTTATTTATCACTTGAATTGCAAGATTTTGAACACGTATCATGAACCCACCATGTGTTTGATAAAATGACATGACAAGAATTTTCAAGTTATTGATGATCTACTATATGATTTACAAGTCAAGTGACTTCATGATGGTTAAGGGCTTTCAAACACGTATTGAATTCATGAAAAGTATCTATGATGTTGCAAGTATCAAATTAATCCATATTTCATGTTGTTTTACCTCTTGTGAGCCATTTATGTTAAAGCAAGGGATCATGTATGCTTATTATCTACTCTCAAGTTCACGTTAGGCTCGCTATTAGAGGTCAAGCATATTTATGAGCTACTCAAAGTATGTTGTCATGTCTCTTACAAGTTATTCATGTTATGATTAAAGTATGATGAATTCAAGTATTCCATGGGATTTGACTTAGCACCGATTGAGACTTAAAATGGGGCTCGACTTAAGGGGTCCTTATATGATGTTTTGGTCTCTAAACTATGTTATATGCCTCACCCTCTTGTACAAGGCAAATATCTACATGGAGGGGTTATGACTATGTTGTACGCCTCACCCTCATGTATGATTTGATATATGGACTACCTACATGAAAGGATTATGAACTATGTTGTATGTCTCACCCTCATGTACGGTTTAATGCTATGCTTTATCCTATTCATACATGAAAGGGTTTTGAACTATGTTGTATGCCTCACCCTCATGTACTACCCATTACCTACTAGAAGGGGTTACGAACTATGTTCTATGCCTCACCCTCTAGTTCAAGGTACTGGTCCAGTTTGGCAAGAATACTAGAAGGGGTTACGAACTATGTTCTATGCCTCACCCTCTAGTTCAAGGTACTTGGATGGACTTAGCATACCACTTTATTGTGTTGAGCAAACAATGTAAGCATGATTCATCTCAAGCATGTTACACCTAAGTATTCATTATACATGTCATATTGAGCTCATGTCTATTGACTATGATTAGGCATCTTGACTAGTATGCTCATTATTCTTGTTGCGTTGCATCCCGCATACTTAGTACACTCCAAGTAGTAACACATACTCTATGCCTATATGATATTACCATGTAGGGACCGGAGCTCATATCAATCCTCCTCCTCCACGTGGCTAGTTCGATACTTCAAAGAAAATATTGGTAAGTCCTTAATTTCAAGGATAATAGCTATATTACTCATGCTATGTTGAGACTTTTTTTTAATGTTAGACACTTATTATCATGAGGGTGAGCCCGGGAAGTATCTTGGCCCCATCTACATTCTAAAATAGAGGTGTTGTTGGGTACTATATTGTATATACTTTTAAACTTGACTCTTCTTATGCTTTTATGGTTATCTACGACTTCCTTAGTCTTGCTTCCCTTTTTTATAATTGAATTTTGTTATTGTCTTATTTTTGCTTCCGCAACCAAGGATGTGTACATGATATACTAAGAGGCTTGTTTGGGTTGTCTCCAGATTTTCCATTTGTCGTGTTACTTCTAGGCCCTAGTCTAGGGTCATGAAAAGCTTGGTATTAGAGCACTAGTTTGATAATGGTCCTCGGAAATCCAAAACACCTTCTTGATTAGAGTTTTATTCATGGTTGTGAAGTGTGCTACAACTATGAATAAGAGGCTATGAGGCATTTTAGAAAATGTTTCACTTCATCATAATCTGTGTCATACTTTAGGTGTAAAGTTAAGGTTTCCTCTCCTGACAAATGCTCTATTGCTCTTCTATATCATACCTCTACCAAAAGGGAGACCAAGGAGGGTCCGTACACCCGAGGAACAACCGGCTCATCTCGCTTCTCAAGCTCGTCAAGATGGAGGGGCTACCCAAGTTGAGTTCTGAAATGCTTTCACTATATTGGCCCATGTTATGATCAACCAATTGAATCGAGGGGCCCAAGCTTTTCATGCTCCTACTCTGGCCTCAAGGGTGAGGGATTTCACAAGGATGAATCCTCCGAAGTTTTATGGGTCCAAGGCAGAGAAAGATCCCTAAGATTTCATCGATGAGGTGTATAAGGTGCTATGTATCATGGGGGTAAATTCAGAGAAGAAGGTGGAATTAGGGGCCTACCAACTGAAAGGTGTGGCAAAAATTTGGTTTGATCAATGGAAATTGGAGAGGACAATAATGATGCTATTCCTTGGGTGGAGTTCAAAGTTACCTTCCTCAACCAGTTCTTTTCTATTGAGTTGAGAGAGGCTGAAATGATGGAGTTCATGAATCTTAAGCAAGGCTCCATGAGACTGAGGGAGTATGCCCTCAAATTCAACAAGCTCTCAAAGTATGCTCCTCATTTGATTGTCGACCCTAGATCAAGGATGAACAAGTTTGTGTCAAGGGTGTCGGACTTGGTAAATGAAGAGTGCCGTACTGCAATGCTTATATGTGATATGTATTTTTCTTGGCTCATAACATATGCCAAAAAACCAGAGGGGGAAAAACTTACGAAAAGAAGAAATGGAGACTCTTAGAGGGCTCGATTTGAGGGTCCTTTCTTAGGTACTAAGGGTGGCCGCTTCCTACATGGTCACAAATGTCAGGGCCAAGGGTCCTCTAGTGCTCCAACCAAGAGACTTACTAATGATGGGGTGCTTAACCCAAGGTTCAAAGGTGGCAATGGTGGGGCAAGTTTTCCAAGATGCACAAAATGTGAAAGGAATCATCATAGTAAGTGTTTAAGGGATTCAAATGCTTGTTATGGAAGTGGAAAAGTAGGCCACAAGCTTGTTGATTGCCCTTATATTCAAAACAAAGGCAAGGATGGTCCTCCTCAAAGAAAAGGTGGTTATGTTGATCAAAGGGCTCAAGGTGGCTAACAAGGGAGTGCTCCACATCACAATCGATTCTATGCTTTTCAAGGGAGGAAAGGAGTGGATGAGGTGCCCGATGTTGTCATCAGTATGTTAAAGGGTTTTTATTATCATTGTATGGATTGATAGATCTGGGTGTCACTCTTTCATTCATTACTCCGTTTGTTGCCAATAAGCTTCATATATGTCCTGAATTATTGTGTGAACTTTATAAAGTGTCCACCCCTATTGTTGAGTCCATTGTTACTAGAAGGGTCTAAAGAGATTGCCCTGTGTCTATATTGCATACAGTTTTTCCTTGTGATTTTACTAAACTTGATATGGTAGATTTTGATAATATTCTGGGATTGATTGGTTACATGCATATCATGCTTCCATTAATTGTAGGACTCTAAAGTTAGATTCTAATTCCCTAATGAACCCGTCCTTGAGTAGGAAATTTGTAATATGATGGTCAATGGTAGATTCATTTCTTGTCTTAAAGCTCAAAAATG
The DNA here is from genome assembly GCA_000787875.1 of Solanum virginianum. NCBI lineage: Eukaryota > Viridiplantae > Streptophyta > Magnoliopsida > Solanales > Solanaceae > Solanum > Solanum virginianum. The sequence goes on along the minus strand of DF357335.1, from coordinate 70,270 downwards.
GATTTCTAGGGGTTGCATTTACCATCTCGTAAGGGTTAGGGATGTTGAGTCTAAAGTCCTTCCTATTGAGTATGTTCTGGTAGTCAATGAGTTTCTTCATGTCTTTCCCGATATGTTTCTCAGTGTTCCTCTCGAAAGGGAAATAGACTTTGGTATAGACCTCCTTCTTGATACACAACCTATTTCTATTCCTCTTACTTTATGGCCCCGGTGGTGTTGAAGGATCAATTGAGGAATTTGTTGGATAAGGGTTTCATAAGGCCTAGTAAGTCACCTTGGGGTGCACCGATGTTGTTTGTAAAGAAAAAGAATGGATCTTTTAGAATTTACATTGATTACCGGCAACTCAATTGAGTCACTATAAAGAACAAGTATCCTCTACCAAGGATAGATGACCTTTTTGATCAGTTACAAGGGGCTAGTCACTTTTCTAAGATTGATCTTTGATCTAGATACCACCAAGTGAATGTGAGGGAGTGTGATACTGCCAAGATGGGTTTTTAGACAAGGTATAGGCACTTCGAGTTTGTGGTAATGTACTTTGCATTGACTAATGCACCAACAATATTTATGAATCTCATGAATAGGGTATTTAAACCCTACCTTGATATATGTGTGGTGGTCTTTATTGGTGATATCTTGATTTATTCCTAGAGTGAGGAGGAACATGTGAATCACTTGAGGGTGATTTTGCAAATCTTGAGGGATGAGAGGTTATTTGCTAAATATGAAAAGTGTGAATTTTTGATGAAAGAGGTTGCTTTCCTGGGGCATATGGTGTCAGGTGAGGGAATTAAAGTGGACCCTAAGAAATCGGAGGTGATAACGAATTTGACTAGGCCCTTGATTCCGAAGGGTATTAGGAGTTTCTTAGGTTTGACGGGTTACTATTGGATGTTTGTGAATGGTTTCTCTTCTATTTGTTGACTTATGACAAAGTTGACCCAAAATAAGGCAAAATTTGTTTGGACTAATGAGTGTAAAAAAAGTTTTCAAACTTTGAAAGACAAGCTTATATCCGCTCCTATTTTGGCTTTGTCGAAATGGTTAGAAAGGTTTGTCATTTATTTTGATGCCTCAAGAATTTGTTTGGGGTGTTTTTTGATGCAAAATGACAAGGTTATAACACATGCCTCTAGATAACTTAAGGTGTATGAGCGAAATTATCCCACCCAAGATCTTGAATTGGCGTCCGTTGTGTTTGCTTTGAAAATTTGGCATCATTATTTGTATAGGTTCATGTAGATGTGTTTACCGACCACAAGAGTCTCCAATATGTATTCACACAAAAAGATCTTAACTTGAAGCAAAGAAGGTGGTTAGAACTCCTTAAGGATTATGACATGAGTGTGCACTATCATCCCGGCAAAGCCAATGTTGGGGCCGATGCTCTAAGTAGAATGTCCATGGGTAGTCTAGCTCATAATGAAGTTGGTAACAAGGAGATGGCTAGAGAAGTTCACCCGTTAGCTAGGTTGAAAGTTAGGTTGAATGAAGTTGAAAATGGTGGTGTGGTGGTTGTTGATGGTTCCAAATCTTCTTTGATTGAGGAAGTCAAGTCAAAACAAGACCATGACCCCACCTTTCTAGAATTAAAGGCTTTGGTGAAGGATGGTAAAGTGGAGGTTTTCTCCAAAGGGGGAGATGGTGCCCTTACATACCAAGGTAGGTTGTGTGTGCCTAACATTGGTGACTTGAGGGAGTTGATTTTGAAGGAGGCCCAAAGTTCGTCCTACTCTATTCAGCCCGATTCCACATAAATCTATAGAAATTTGAGGGAGATGTATTGCTGGGGTGGTATGAAGAGAGATATTGCCAAGTTTATAGCTGATCATCATAATTACCAATAAGTAAAAGCTGAACATCAAAGGCTGGATGGCCTAGCCAAAGGCATAGAAATTCCTACTTGGAAGTGGGAAGAGATCAACATGGATTTTGTGGTTGGGTTACTAAAGACTAGGAAACGCTTTGATTCCCTTTGG
>DF357335.1:49154-65141 GCA_000787875.1 Solanum virginianum | reverse complement strand
CAAGAGTCCTAAGCTTAATTTCAGATCTCAAGAATTCTATTTAAGCTTCATGTCACCTTCAAGTCTACAATAAGAAAACCCTTGATTAAGGTATGTCGGTTTCATCGATTGGGTCCTTTCACCCATGGAGTCCAATCTTCCTATTTTATGAAAATTGCATTCTTTCAAGCTGTATTATCTATGTGTATCTTTTATTATGGATCATAAGGATGAAATATGTTTAGGTTTTATGAAATGTTAATTAAATATGCATGTTTACATGTCTCATGCTTATACTATGAGTTGGTTTTGTCTATTGAGACTATGTATGTTTTGAGTTATGAAACTATGATCTATTACGAGATTTGATGATGGATTTCAAGGTTCTCACATGAGGGTTTGCAATACGTTGGTGGATTGATTTGCATTAAGTTTTCTCACATGATTTCACTCTTGTATGGCATGATTTTGAATAAGCATTACGCACCCACCAAGTATTTGATAAAATGTCAAGTCAAGAATTCAAAAGTTAATTATATGTTTTATAAGTCAAGTGACTTTATGATGAATTTGGTCTATCAAGTATGTTATGAATTCATAAAATTATCTATGATTATGGAAGTATGAAGTTAAGCCCTATTTTCAAGATTTTTCCTCTTATGAGCCTTTGATGTTAATGCAAGGTTAATGTTTGATGATGATCTATTCTTATGTTTCAAGTTAGGCTCACCATCAGAGGTCAAGTATGTTTAAGAGATACTCATGTCCTGATTCCATGTTTATTGCAACTTATTAAAGTATGATTACTATAAGTATTTCATGAGATTAGACTTAGCACATGATGGATGGAGAGTTTGCTCTCTTTCCTTGAACTATGTGTCAACATAGGGTTATGTTACACCCTTGCTATACTAGTGGATCTACTTAGTGCACTTTCTCTGGAAATTCTTCTCGAAATGGGATAGGCTCCTATAAGGTGAAGTTTCCTATGAAATCCTTTCCGAAAAGGGCCGCACTACCATAAGGAAGGTTATATCTCTGGAATGTGATGGGCTACTGTATGGTAAAGTAAGGTTTATGTTGGCAAGTAGACCACCTCTTTACCGGTGAGGGGTAATCATTGGGATTCCAAGTTGTAGCTCCCTTGGTCTTATTCTTTGTCGATTGAGGTCTCTTCCCACATATGTATTATGCCCTATACAAGTTGTATAATGTACAAGGATGTTTTACTTCATGTATTAATCGTGCATGTCATATTTAGATTATGTTTATCTATTACCTATTGCTATGCATTTTTACTATATTGGCTTATGTCTTGTTGCATTGCATCCTACGTACTTAGTACATTCAAATGTACTAATGCATACTTTATGGTTATGTGATATTGCCATGTAGGGACCAGAGCACCTCTTGATCATCCTCCACGAGGCTAGTTTGGTGCTTTAGTACTAATGCATAATTTATATCTACATAATATCACCATGTAGGGACCGGAGCTCCTCTTGATCATCCTCATTGTGGCTAGTGAGATTATTCGAAGAAATGCTTGGTGAGTCCTCAAGTTCAGGGATACTATCTACTTTCTCTTGCTGTTTCTAAGACTTCTTGATCTAGAACATAGGACATTATGAGGGCAAACCCAGAGAATGTTTTTGCCCCCACTCCATTCCATGTTTATAGGTGTTGTTAGAATATTATGACGTATTTATGCTATAAGCTTGCCACTTTATGTTTTTATGATATCAAAGACTTTCCTTAGTCCCGCTTCCCTTTTTATAGTATTTGTTGTTGTTGTTTACTTTGCTTCTGTGACCAAGGATGTATGATTGATATGCTAAGAGGCTTGTTTGGGTCCCTTCGGGTTCCAACTCGCCGTGTCACATCTAGGCCTTAGGATTGGATCATGACCAACTCGCTATCAGAGCACTAGGTTGTTAATAGTCCTCAGAATCCAACACACACCGTCAATTAAAGTCTTGTTCAAGGTTGTGAAGTAAACCACAACTATGAGTAAGAGAATATGAGACGTTTTAGGAAATATTTCCCGTCTTCTTGATCTATGTCGTGCTATAGAAGTTAAGGCTTTTCCCTAACGAATGTTATTTTCTACTCTAGATCATGCCAATTCCAAGAGGGAGAAGAGCCCATACACCTAAGGAGAAACTGGCTGCTCCCGCTCCCCAAGCTTGTCAAGACCCAGACCTAGGGCCTAGTAGTGACTGGCATATCATTACACATCCTTGGTCACGAAAGTAATTAAATAGCATTGTAAGAACAGATATATGGGCAAAGGGACTAAGAGAGATCTTTCATAATATAAAAATCAAGAGACAATAGAGTCAAGGCTCATAGTATAATTACACATCATGTCCAATAACACCTCTACTACATAGATACATAGCGGGGGCCACGACAAGCAATCGGGCTTGAAACGACCCCACTAAGTGCCTGAAAGTGTCCTTCAGAAGTGCACAAATCATAATTCCCACATATCTAGAAATCCGTTCATTATTTTGAAAATACAACTTCATAAGTTTGGAAAATAGACTATGGTAGGGGTATGGTTTATCCAATTTGTCATGCTTCTAGGTGTATGGGATGTGTTGGTGACTCTAGTGTTACAGAACTCTTTGAAGTTGTGTGTGAGGTGGAGGATAAGTTGCCTTGGAAGTAGGTCTTGGTAGAGGTGTTGGATGGATGAGTAGAGAGGTTGATCAATAGGGATGTGGTGTTCATTAAGGCCCTTTGGAAGAGTTGTCTATTTGTATGTGTTTCTCGAAGAGCCGGAGCAGGCATAGAGGAGAAATATCCATATTCCTTTCATTCTATTCAATCTTATAATGACATGTCAAGTCATTTTGTTATTCCAAGTCTTACATTTGAACCCCTATGTCATTCATATGCATTCATGTTTAAGTTTGCAAGTTTATGATGATTTTACACTTATGCCGAGGTTTTGAAAATGGTGTTTTAAAGTGTATTATTGCATTCTTGTTGGGCCTAATATCTTTATAATTACTCTTTTCTTGTACGTTTCTTTGACATTTAGGGACGACTGTTCCCAAGGGGGAGATATTGAAACGACCCCAAAAAGTGCCCGAAAATGTGCCTCAGAAGTGCCCAGAATCGTAATTTCCATATATCTAAAATTTTGTTTATTATTTTGATCGGAAGTGCCCGAAATCTTATTTTCCATATATCTAAAAATTCATTTATTATTTTGAAAATCCGACTTTATATTCTTATTAAGGGGGTCAAATTGAGTGGCAAATGGGTCTAACCCAAATTTTAGAGCAACCGTATCAAAATTAAAAAATTACAATAAATGCAATTTAGGAGGGTCAACTTTGAAGGGGCATATCTACTAGCACACAAAGAATTGGGTGGCGCAGGACCTACCAAATTAAAGCCCTTTGAATTAACTTTTCAAATAAATCAGTTTTACCTCATTCCAAATTCGTATAAAGGATTTATGCCCATTTTTGTAAAACATATTTACAAATTTATGTGGGTTTTTCCCATCGCCTCCATGATGCGCGCCCTTTGTTTTTGGTGCCTCTTTTAGTTGTTTCGGTCCAAGACTTAAAAGGCTTGGATCTAAGGGTTGCCACACTTGAAAATACATATACTTAGCCTTATTTCACCTTCTGTCATCCTTAACAATCCCCAATATCCTCTCAAATACTTAGACTCATATTTCACCCTGAATTCAAGTCCCAAACTCAAGACCAATCTTAAGGATTTCATCAAGGATCTCATTCAAGCTTCAGGTCTCCATCTCCAATCTTCTTCAATGGTTCTCCAAGGTCAAGGTATATGGTGTTGAACCATTGGGTCCTTCCACCCATGGTGCCTAAATCTTCTTCAAGAGTTCTCTTATGTCAAGGTATGTGGTGTTGAACCATTGGGTCCTTTCACCAGTGCCTAAGCCTCCTTTTTACTAATATTGCATGATTTAAAGTTGATTTTACATGTGAGCCTTGTATATTGAGAAACTTACTGCATAATAATTTTAGGTCATGAAAATGTGATTATTTTAGCATGTTTTGAGCTCTAAAGATTGGGTCTAATGTTGGATTTGATGAGGGGTTTTGATTTTTATGTCTTGAGGGTGTTGCAAGGTATTGATAGATGGTTTTACAATGGATTTTATTACTTGATTTAATCTCTAAATTCCATGGTCTTTTACCCCCATTATACACCCCAAGTGTTTGATAAAATATCTGACTAGGGTTTCTTGAGGAATTGAAGCTCCGATGCATGTCATATGAGTTGAATAGTGTTAGGATGATTATATTATAATGAAATGATGATGAAACAATGGTGTGCATATGATGTAAAATGATGAGAAGAAATATAGGTATATGATGACTTTATGATGATGAAAGTATGTTGTACATGTGTTTAATTAATGAAAAGTATCAATGAAGTTGCAAGTTGATTCCCCTATTGAGGGATACCAAGCCTCAATAACCTTATTGAGAGGGTCCAAAGTTTCAATCACCTTGATGAGGGGGTGCCAAGCCTCGATTGCCTTTTTGAGGGGGTACCAAGCCTCAATCACCTTATTGAGAGGGTGCCAAGTCTCAATCAACTTTACAAGGGGGTGCCAAGCTTCGGTTGTCTTGTTAAGGGAGTTCCAAGCGTCAATCACCTTGGTGAGATGGTGCCAAGTCTCAATCACTTTGATTAGGGGGTGCCAAGCCTCGGATTCCTTCTTGAGAGGGTATCAAGCCTCAAACATAGTTCAAGGAATGGTGTGCCTTGTAGTTGGGAAGTAGTTCACTTGGTTAATGATGATGGTATATTCCTATGCTTGCTCTAATTTTATATAAGCATATGATTCACTAACATATTTTACGTCAACCATCATTCATACATATCGTATTCATAGTATGCTATCTATTGTCTATGTTTATGCATTCCTATAATGTCTATCTCTTGTTACATTGCATCCCATACACTCAGTATATTCCAATGTACTATGGTATACTCTATGCCTACATAATGTTACCATGTAAGAATCGGAGCTCCATTTGGTCATCCTCCTCCTGCACGTGTCTAGTGATATCCATTCAAGCTAGTTAGTGAGTTGTCATGTACGAGGGAAATATGTATGTTCTTATGCTATGTATTTAAGACTATATTTCCTTTTTGATATACTTGACTATGAGGGTGAGCCCGGTTGCTTGTCTTGGCCCCCGCTAAGTTCTATGTTATAGGCGTTGTTGGACAAAGTATGTATTATGTTTGAGCTTTGACTTACTTGTGATATCCAAGCTATTTAAATATATGTCTATCCCTTAGTCCCAATTTCCCCTTGTTTATGTTTCTTATGTCATTTTATTTTGCTTTCGCAACTAAGGATGTGTGATGATATGCTAAGAGTCTTATTTGGGGGTCCCTTCGGGTTCCCCATTCATCGATCACATCTAAGAACTAGGCTTGGGTTATGACAAAGATGGTATCAGAGCACTAGGTTTATAGATTCTTGGAGTCCAACACACCACGTTGATTAGAGTATTATTTGTGGTTGTGTTGTGCACCATAACTATGAGTAGGAGGCTATGAGACATTTTAGGAAATATTTCCCTTCTTCATGATCTATGTCATCCTTTAGAAGTAAGATGCACCACAACTATGAGTAGGAGGCTATGAGACTTTTTAGGAAATGTTTCCCTTCTTTATGGTCTATGTCATACTTTAGAAGTGAGATAGTGTTTCCCCCTCTAACAAATGCTCTTTTCTCTTCTAGTTGATCATGCTGCTTCAAAGAGGAAGGCGAAGAAAGGTAAGATGAACGTTTTGATTTTGATGGATCCGAGTTTTACTATTTCTTCTCTATTCGTGTAATTGATGGTGGGGCTTCTTGTATGCCCAAGTGGTTGTGTGGATCTTTGGTGACTATTCTCGGTTGATGAGTATAAATCCCCATCTTAGTTAGTGATGATACTGCCCCTTAACTAAGTGGAGAAGTACTAACCCTTTCCTCGGTTATCTGGGCTCTTGTCCAATGGGAACGGGCATTCTCTAATACAATACTTTATAAAGATTTTATCATATATATAAGCTCACTTCATCATTATAACATCAATCGTATCATATACATAAGCTCTTTTCATCATCATAATATTATTTGTATCATATCTCATGCTTAGAACATTCAATTCCTCAAGAAACCATAACCAAAAACTTTATCAAAGACTTGGCGGGTGTGCAATGAGGGTAAAAGACTAGGCAATATATAGATAAAATCATGCAAGAAAATCAGCGGTAGAACCGTCAATCAAAACCTTGCAACACCCCAAGACAATCACATCAAAACTTCTCATTAAATATAACATTAGATCCAAGATCTAGAGCTTAAAACATGCCAAAACAACCATACTTTCATGAACATAAATCACTGTGTAGTAAATTTCTCAATGTTCAAGACCCACATGTAAAAATCAACTTTAAATCAAACATTATTAAGTAAAAGAGGGTTTAGGCACCACGGGTGGAAGGACCCAATAGTTCCACACCACATACCTTAGCTTTTGAGAAGTTCTTGAAGAAGAATTTAATGGAGACTTGAAGCTTGAGTGAGATCCTTGAAGAAATCCTCAAGATTGGTCTTGAGTTTTTGCACTTGAATTTGGGAGTAAATATTTGGCTAAGTGTTTTGGTGAGTATTGGGGAATTTTTAGGATGATATGTGGGGTGAAATAAGGCTAAGTATATGTATTTTCAAGTGTGAGAACGGTTAGGCTCAAGACTTAAAAGTCTTGGACCGAAGTCAAGAAAAATAGGACCAAAATAGGGACTGCTCACTAGAATTTGAATTTCTACACATACGAGTTCTACGAAAATGGGCATAAATCCTTCATCCAAATTCGGAATGAGGTGAAATAAAGTGTACTGGAAAGATAATTCAATGATATTTAATTTGGTAGGTCATAGGCCACCCAGTTCTTTGTTTGTTAAGAGATATGCCCCTCCAAACTTGACCCTCAGAAATCTTATTTTTTACGATTTTTGGATTTTGATAAGGTTGCTCAAAAATTTGGGTTAGACCCATATCCCACTCAATTTGACCCCCTAAACAAGAATATTATGTCAAATTATCAAAATAATGAAAGAATTTTTAGATATATAGAAATTACAATTTCGAGGACTTCCAATGCACATTTTCAGGCACTTTTTGGGTTCATTTTAGTTGGACTTAGCTTGATGTGTTGGAGGTCTTGGGATAGTTTAGGCTACTTGCATAACATGTTTCCAATAAGTGTAGAACCTATAAAGTTGTAATATATTGTTTGGGGATAGTTGATCTATGTGGTCAATTACAATGGGTTAGTCGCTTCACTAAGGTTGATCTTTGGTTTGAGCTTGGTTCCCAAGTGAGCATTATTGGTAGTGATGGAGTTTTTTAGTTGGTCTATGGATTGGCTATGTTTATGTGTCCCTAGAATGAGGTCTTAAAACCCTACCTTAATATGGTTGTGGTGATCTCTAGTGATGAGGTATTGATTTGTTCAAGGCTTATGCATCATTTGGGGGTAGTGTTGCAAGTCTTGGAAGATGAGATGTTGTTTGCTAAATATGATAAGTTTGAGTGGAGGATAACAAGAAGGTGGTTAGAACTCCTTAAGAAGTATGATGTGAGTGTGCACTCAGGCTAATCTTGTGAGCAGTGCTCTAGGTGGCCTAGCATATGTTGATGAGGGTGGCAAAGAGGAGACTAGTTGGGTCCATCGATTAGGTAGGTTAGAAGTTAGGTTGAGGAAAGTTAAGAATGGTGGTGTAGAGTTCTTGGTTTTCCCAAATCTTCTTTGGTTTAGGAGGTCTAGTTTAAGCAACGCCTAGATTCTTCCTTATTAGAGTTGGATGTTTTGGGTGAGAAGATGATACAGTGGAGGTTGTCTCCTAAGGGGGAGTTGGTGGTTATGGTACTAAGTGGATTTGGTGTATTTAAGGTTGACAATTGAGTTGAGGATTATGAGTCCTTATAGAGTGTAGAGGGTGGTTAATATGGTTGCCTATGTTTGGAAAATTGCTGATGGTAGGGGAATGGTTTGTCCATTTTGTCATGCTTCTAGGCGGATGGGATGTGTTAGTGACTCTAGTGTTATAGAACTCTTTAAAATTGTGGGTGAGGTGGAGGATAAGTTTCCTTGGAAGGAGGTCCTGGTAGAGATGTTGGATGGATGAGTGAAGAGGTTGATTAATGGGGATGTGGTATCCGTTGAAGCCCTTTGGAAGAGTTGTCTATTCGTATGTGTTTCTCGGAGAGCCGGAGTGGTCATGGAGGAGCAATATCCATATTTCTTTCATTCTATTAAAGCTTATGATGCCATGTCAAGTCCTTTTTATGATTCCAAGTCTTACATTTCAGCGCCTATATCATTCATATGCATTCATGTTTAAGTTGACAAGTTTATGATGATTTTACACTTATGCCGAGGTTTTGGAAGTGTTTTAAAGTATATTGTTGCATTCTTGTTGGGGCTTCTCTCTTTATGACTATTCTTCTCTTGTATGTTTATTTGACATTCGGGGACAAATGTTCCCAAGGGGGAGATATTGAAATGACCTAAAGAATGCTTGAAAATGTGCCTTGGAAGTGCCTGGAATCGTGATTTCCATATATCAAAATTTTCGTTCGTTATTTCTAAAATCTGACCTCATATTCTTGTTTAGGGGGTCAAATTGTGTGGGAAATGGGTCTAACCTGAATTTTAGAGCAACTGTATCAAAATTCAAAAATATCAAAAAATGCAATTTAGGATGGTCAACTTTGAAGGAGCATATCTCTTAGCACACAAAGAAATGGGTAGTCCATGATCTACTAAATTAAATCCCTTTCGATTAGCTTTCCAACACACTTAGTTTCACCTCATTACAAGTTCGAATGAAGGATTTATGCCCATTTTCGTAGAACTCGTTTGACAGAAAATGCAAATTCTAATGGGGTTTTCGAGTCACCTCCGCGACGCACCCCTGTTGTTTTTGGTGCCTCTTTTAATTTTTTCAGTCAAGACTTATAAGTCTTGGCACTAAGGGTTCCCACACTGGAAAATACATATCATCCTTAACATTCCCCAATATCCTCTCAAACACTTAAACTCATATTTCACCCTAAATTCAAGTCCCAAACTCAAGACCAATCTTAAGGATTTCATCAAAGATCTTATTTAAGCTTCAAGTCTCCATTTCCAGTCTTCTTCAAGGGTTCTCAAAAGTCAAGGTATGTGGTGTTGAACCATTGGGTCCTTCTACCCATGGTTCCTAAGCCTCCTTTTTACTAATATTACATGATTTAAAGTTGATTTTATATGCGGGTCTTGTATATTGAGAAATTTTCTGCACAGTGATTTTAGTTCATGAAAGTATGGTTGTTTTAGCATTTTTTGAGTTTTAAATCTTGGATCAAATTTTGGATTTGATGAGGGGTTTTGATGTGTATGTCTTAAGGGTGTTGCAAGATATTGATTAGTGGTTTTACAATGGATTTTCTTGAATGTTTTCATCTTTAAATTGTGTGGTTTTTTTCCCTATTACACGCCCCCAAGTGTTTGATAAAATGTCTGACTAGAGTTTTTGAGGAATTGAAGGTCCGATGCATGTCATATGAGTTGAATAGTGCTATAATAATTGTATTATGATGAAATGATGATGGAATGATGATGAAACAATGTTGTGCATATAATGTAAAATGATGAGAGGAAATGTAGGTATATGATGACTTTATGATGATGAAAGTATGTTGTACACATATTGAATTCATGAAAAGTATCTATGAAGTTGCACGTTGCTTGCCTTGTTGAGGGGTTACCAAGCCTCAATCACCTTGTTGAGAGGATGTCTAGTCTCAATCACCTTGATGATGGGGGTGCCAAGCCTCGGTTGCCTTGTTGAGGGGGTACTAAGCCTCAATCACCTTGTTGAGAAGGTGCTAAGTTCAATCACCTTGACGAGGGGGTACCAAGCCTCGGTTACCTTGTTGAGGGGGTACCAATCCTCAATCACATTGTTGAGAGGGTGCCAAGTCTCAATCACCCTGACGAGGGGTGCCAAGCCTCGGATGCCTTGTTGAGGGGGTATCAAGACTCAACCACCATTCATGGAATGGTGTACCTTGGAGTTGGGAAGTAGTTCACTTGTTCTATGATGATGGTCTATGTTTATGCATTTTGACTATGATATCTATCTCTTGTTGTATTGCATCTCACATACTTAGTACATTCCAACATATTAACACATACTCTATGCCTACATGATGTTACCATATAGGAATCAAAGCTCCATTTGGTCATCCTCTTCCTCTACGTGGCTAGTGATATCCATTCAAGCTAGTCGGTGAGTCCTCATGTCCGAGGGCAATATCTATGTTTTTATGCTATGTTAAAACTGTTTTTCCTTTTTCATATACTTGACTATGACGATGAGCCTGGTTGCTTGTCTTAGCCCTTGCTAAGTTCTATGTTAGAGGTGTTGTTGGAAAAAGTATGTATTATGCTTGAGCTTTGACTCACTTATGATATCCAAGATATTTAAATATATCTCTCTCCCTTAGTCCCAATATCCCCTTGTTTATGTTTCTTATGTCATTTTATTTTGCTTCTGCAACCAAGAGTGTGTGATGATATGCTAAAAGGCTTGTTTGGGGTCCCTTTGGGTTCCCCATTTGCCGCTCACATCTAGGCCCTAGGCTTAGGTCATGACAAGGCTCACCCTCAAAATCAAAGCTTACATCAAAGGAAGAGAGCCTCAATATATAGTATAAGATCAAAGACATGACCCTCGGAATGAAGAACTTACCAACTAACTTGAATAGATACCACTAGCCACGTGGAGGAGGATGATGACCAAATTGAGCTCCAGTTTCTACATGGTAACATTATGTAGGCATATAGTATGCATTATTACATTTGAATGTACTAAGTATGTAGGATGCAATGCAACAAAGATATGCAACATAATTGAAATGCATAAACATAGGCAGTGAATAAGCATATAGCAACATGACATGTATGAATGATGCTTGAAGTAAAACACGCTTATATAGAACATATTACATATAAAAGAAGAGTCCATCATCATAGACCAAGAATTCTAGTACTCAGAATCCAAGCTTTAGCACCCCCTTGGAGGGTGATCAAGGTATATACCCCTTAATCGGTAGATGAACATCACACCCTCCATCATAGTGGTCAAGGTACCAGCCCCTCAATGTGGTTATCTGACTTCACACCCTCCATCTGAGTGATGAACGTATCAACCCCTTAACATGGTTAATGGACTACACACCCTCCATTATAGTGGTCAAGGTATCATTCCCTTAACATGGTTAATGGGCTTAACATCCTCCATCATAGTGGTCAAGGTATCAACCCCTTCACATGGTTAATTGACTTCATAACCTTCATCATAGTGGTCATGGTATCAACCCCTTCATATGGCTAATGGACTTCACATCCTCCATCTGAGTGGTCAAGGTATAAACCCCTTAACATGGTTAATGGACTTCACACCCTCTATCATAGTGGTCAATTAAAATGGTTAATGGACTTCACACCCTTCATCACACCCTTCATCATGTGATCAAGTAAAATGGTGAATTAACATGGAGTATGACCTCAACTTTAACTAAATCTCCATGTATACTATAATTGGTTGTCGAGCCAAGGTGAAGGATGAATAAATTTGTGTTAGATGTATCTCACTTGGTGAATAAGGAGTGTTGTATCACTGTGCTAGTAGGGGACATGGATTTGTCTCGGCTCATGACTTATGCCAAGCAACTAGAGGGAGAGATACTTAGAAAGAGAAGGATTGGTGAGTCAAAGAGGGCTCGATTCGAAGGTGGGTTCCAAGGTTCTACAAGTGGTCGATTTTATCAAGGCCACAAGTTCCAAGGATAAGGGTTATCCTATGCTTCCAACAAGAGGTTTGCCAATGATAGGGTGCCTAATCAAAAGTTTCAAGCTGGTAATGGAGGAATGGTAAAGCCTAGATGTCAAAGGTGTGAAAAGAATTATAGTAGCCCTTGTTTGAATAATTGAAATGCTTGTTTTGGATGTGGTAGAGTTGGCCACAAAGTCATAGATTGTGCTCATGAACAAAACAAAAATTGAGATGGTCATCCACAAGGGCAAGGTGCAAATGAGGGTTAAAGGGGAAGAGGAGGCCAACAAGGGGGTGCACCAAGGAAAAATAGATTATATTCTCTTTAAGGGAGACAAAGGGTGAATGAGGTGCCTGATGTTATCACCGATATGTTAAAGGTTTTTTGTTTTAATGTGTATGCATTGATAGACCTGGGTGCCACTCTTTCTTTTATTACTCCTGTTGTTGCCAAAAAGCTTCATGTTAGTCCCAAATTATTATGTGAACCTTATAAAGTGTCTAACCCCGTTAGTGAGTCCATTGTTGCTAAAAGATTCTATAGAAATTATCCCATTTTCATCTTGTGTAAAATTTGTCTTGTGATCTTGTTGAATTAGATATGGTTGATTTTGATGTTATTCTTCCTATGGATTGGTTGCATGCATATTATGCTTTTATTGATTATAGTACCTATAGGGTTAAATTCCAATTCCCTAATAAACTCATCCTTGATTTGAAAAGTTTAAATGTGGTGGTCAAGGGTAGATTCATTTTTCATAAAGCCCAAAAGTTGATTTCTAAAGGTTGTCTTTATCATCTTGTGAGGGTTAAGGATATGGAGTCCAAAGTCCTCCCTATTGAGTCGATTTCGGTGGTTACTGAGTTTCTTAATTTCTTTCCCAATGAGCTTCTCGGTGTTCCACCTAAAAGGGAAATAGATTTTGGTATAGAGCTCCATTTTGATACTCAACACATTTCTATTCCCCTTACCACATGGCCCCGACGAAGTTGAAGGAGTTAAAGGAGCAATTGAGGGATTTGTGGGAAAAGAGTTTTATAAGGCCTAGTAATTCATCTAGAGATGCACCGGTGTTATTTGTGAAGAAGTAGGATGGTTCTCTTAGAATGTGCATTGATTATTGACAACTTAATAGAGTCACCATAAAGAACAAGTACCTTCTACCAAGGATTGATGACCTTTTTGATCAACTTCACGAGGCTTGTCAATTTTCTAAGATTGATCTTCGCTTTGGGTATCACCGAGTGTAAGTGAGGGAGTCTGATATTGCCAAGACGACTTTCCGAACTAGGTATGGGCACTTAAAGTTTATGGTTATGTCTTTGGGTTTGACTAATGCATCGACTATATTTATGGATCTTCTGAATAGGTTCTTGAAACCCTACCTTGACTTATTTTTGGTGCTTTTTATTGATGATATCTTTATTAATTCCCATAGCGAGGAGGAGCATGTGGATCATTTGAGGGTGGTGTTGCAAATCTTGAGGGAGGAGAGTTTGTATGGAAAATATGAAAAATGTGAGTTTTGGTTAAAAGAGGTTGCTTTTCTTGGGCATATGGTGCTGGGTGGATGCATTAAGGTGGATCCTAAGAAAATAGAGGTGATTAGCAATTGGCCTAGACCTTTGACTCCATATTAGAAGGTTCTTGAGTTTGGCGAGTTATTACTGGAGGTTTGTGAATGGTTTCTCTTCTATTTATTCTCCTATAACCAAATTGACACAAAAGAAAGCGAAATTTATGTGGAGCGATGAGTACGAAAAGAGTTTCAAACATTGAAAGATAAGCTTGTGTCTGCTCCTATCATGGCTCTACCGGAAGTATATTGTGATGCCTCAAGAATTGGCTTGCGGTATGTTTTGATGCAAATTAGTAAGGTGATAGCATATGCCTATAAACAACTAAAGGTGCATGAGAACAATTATGCCACCTTTGATCTTGAATTGGTGGCCATGGTATTTGCTTTGAAAATGGCTACACTACTTGTATGGGGTTCATATTGATGTGTTTACTAACCATAAGAGTATCCAATATGTATTCACCCAAAAAGAGCATAACTTCACACAAAGAAGGTGTTTAGAGCTCTTTAAAGATTATGATATAAGTGTGTATCATCACCTCGGCAAAGCTAATATTGTGGTCGATACTCTAAGTAGGGTGTCTATGGGTAGCCAAGCTCATGTAGATAGTAGTGGTAAGAAGGTGGCTAGAGAAGTTCACTGGTTGGCTAGATTGGGTGTTAGGTTGGATGACGTTGACGATGGTGGTTTAGTAGTTGTTGATGGTTCTAAATTGTCCTTGACTGAAGAGGTAAAGGCAAAACAAGATCTTGACGCTGCCTTGCTAGAGTTGAAGACCTTGGTGCGAGATGGCAAGGTGGAGGTTTTCTCCCAAGGGGGAGATTATGCCCTTAGGTACCAAGGTAGATTGTGTGTGCCAAATGTGGATGATTTGAAAGAAATTGAAATTGAAGGAGGCCCATAATTCATCATATTCCATTCACCCTTGTTCTTTAAAGATGTATACAGACTTGAGGGAAGTGTATTGGTAGGGTCGTATGAAGAGAGATATTGCCAAGTTCATATCCGAATGTCACAATTGCGAACAAGTCAAGACCGAACATCAAAGGCTGGGTGATCTAGCTCAAGATATAGAGATTTCAACTTGGAGTTAGGAAGAGATCAACATGGATATTATGGTTGGGTTTCCTAAGACTAGGAAAAATTTTGTCTCTATTTGGGTTTTGTGGATAGAATGACAAAGTGAGCTCGCTTCTTACCAATCAAAACTACTTATGGTGCCGAAGATTATACCAAATTATACATTTATAAGTTGGTTAGACTGCATGGGGTGCCCTTGTATATCATTTTGGATCATGGTGTTCAATTCACTTCTCACTTTTGGAGGTCCTTCCAGAGAGGTCTTGGTACCAAGGTTAAGCTTACCACGACCTTTCACCATCAAATAGATGGTCAAGCCAAGAGGACTATCTAAACTCTTGAGTATATGCTTAGAGCTTATGTTTTGGAGTTTAAGGGTAGTTGGGATGAACATTTTTTAGTCATTGAGCTTGCTTACAACAATAGCTACTACTCAATCATTGGTATGACTCCTTTTGAGGCTCTTTATGGTAGATGTTGTAGATTCATGGTTGGATAGTTTGAAGTGGAGGAAATGGCTTTGATGGGTATGAATTTGGTCATGGAAGCCTTAGAGAAGGTGTGGTTGATTAGGGAGAGATTGAAAATAGCCCAAAGTTGTCAAAAGTCCTATTCCGATGTGAGGAGAAGGGATCTTGACTTTAAGGTTGGTGATTGGGTTTATTTGAAAGTCTCACCCCTAAAGGGTGTGGTCTAGTTTGGCAAGAAGGGGAAGTTAAACCCAAGGTTTTTGGGTCCTTATAAAATTTTGAGGAGAGTGGGTAAGGTTGCATATGATTTGGAGGTGCCTATGGAGATAGATACGGTTCATCTGGTCTTCCATGTGTCCATTTTGAGAAAGTGTGTGGATAACCCTAATGCTATAGATGTTGTAGGTGTTGTAGAAGATAATTTGAATTATGAGGAGGTTCAAGTGGAGATTTTGGGTAGACAAGTGAAGAGGTTGAGAAACAAAGATATACCTTCCATCATGGTCCTTTGGAGAAACCAACAAGTTGAAAGTGCCACATAGGAAGCCAAGGTGGACATGAGAAAGCGATATCCATATCTCTTCCAGTCTACTCAAGCCAAAGTTACTAATTTAAGACCCATGTATGATTTCAAGTCTTAAATTTTAGCCCTTATGTCATTTTGCAGGCATTCATTTTTATGTTGACATGTTTATGGTGATTTTGACATTCATGTTTAAATTTTTGAAAATGATGTTTAGATCGATTTGTTGCATTCATGTCAGGCTGAATCTTCATGATTACCTCTCTTATGTACATTTTTTGATATTCGGGGATGAATGTTCCCAAGTGGGAGATATCGAAACGCCCCAAAAATGCCCCAAAAATCTGATTTTGGAAGTGCCCATAATCGTAATTCTATATATCTCAAAATCTATACGTGATATCAAAAATTCAACTTCATATTCTTGATCAAGTTGCAAAATTGAGTGGGAGATGGGTATAACTC
>DF357335.1:30323-47696 GCA_000787875.1 Solanum virginianum | reverse complement strand
AATTCTCCGAAATGGGATGGGCTCCCGTAAGGTGAAGTATGGTTTACCTTGGTAAGTAGACCACCTCTTTACTGGTAAGGGATAATCACCTAGATTCCAAGCTATAACTCGCTTGGTCTTATTCAATGTAGCTCACTTGGTCTTATACTTTATGACTACATAATATCACCATGTTAGGACTGCAGATCCTCTTGATTATCCTCCATGGGGCTAGTGAGAATATTCGAAGAAAATCTTGGTGATTCCTCAAGTTTGGGGACACTATCTACTTTCTCTTGCTATTTCTAAGACTTCTTGATGTTGAACATATGACATTATGAGGGTGAACACGCAGATTGTTTTGGGTCCCACTCGATACTATGTATAGAGGTGTTGTTGGAATATTAAGATGTATTTATGCTATAAGCTTGACTCTTTATAATTTTGTGATATCAAAGACTTCCCTTAGTCCCACTTTCTTTTTTTATAGTGTCTCTTGTTGATGTTTACTTTGCTTCCGCAACCAAAGATGTGTGATTGATATGCTAAGAGACTTGTTTAGGTCCCTTCAGGTTCCCATTCGCCGTGTCACATCTATGCCCTAGGCTTGGATCGTGACATTGTTGTATTGCATCCCACATACTTAGACATTCCAAGTACTAATGCATACTTTATGGCTATATGATATAACCTTGTAGGGACCAAACCTCCTATCGATTCTCCTCCTCCATGTAGCTAGTTTGATACTTTGAAAAAAATATTAGTGAGTCCTTAATTCCGAGGACAATAGCTATATTAGTCATGCTATGTTAAGACTTATCTATTTATGTTGAACACTTAATATCATGAGGGTGAGCCCGGGAAGTGTCTTAACCTCGCTCCATTCTAAAGTAGAGGCATTGTTTGATACTATGTTGTATATGCTTTTAAGCTCGACTCTTCTTATGATTTTCTGATTATCTAAGACTTCCTTAGTCCCGCTTTCCATTTTATAATTAACTCATGTTATTGTCTTATTTTTACTTTCGCAACCAAGGATGTATACATGATCTGCTAAGAGGCTTGTTTGGGTTGTCTCCAGATTTCACATTCGCCGTGTCACGTCTAGGCCCTAGGCTTGGGTCATGAAAATAGACTTGACCCCATCTAGTAGGCATTACATTTCACATGTGTGTAGAGATTGTAACATTCTTGTCCCCTTCTAGTGAGCTTTAGTTTGTTCATAAGGGTAAAAAGATATCATGCTTGCCCCCTCATATTGACATTATTCACTAACTATATGGTAGAAATATAGAACAAGGGCTGAACATATCACTTGCAAATAATAGAAACCTTTCATGAGTTTAATACATGCTTGGGAACCTATAACTTATCATTTCATGCTTGTCTTGCAAATCATGCAATAATCTTTCATCAATATAAGAATCCTTATCATGTAAATCTAGTCAAACATGGTGGGTATATGTACACATGCTTAAAATAGTGTATTTCAAGAGTAGAGAACATGTATAGAGTAAAATATAGTCATTTAAATATCATTCAAAGCAGCCCACCAACTTTATAGTTAAACCCTCATTTTGGGTATCATCAAAGCCATTTAAAAATCCATAATCTTTCCAAGTCTTTCAAGATATCATAGTATACAAAGTTTTAGCATCATAAATTTAGTATGATCTTATTCTTGATAGAAGCTCATGAATCAATAGTTCTATATTCAACAAAATTCCAACATATTTCATGCATAGAAGTAATAATAGAAAATTCCCATAAGAAATCTAACCTTGAAATCATGAAATTTCATAAAAGAGAGAGTCAGGTTCCATGGGTGAAAGGACCCATGGATGAAGACCCACATACCTAAACTTGAGATTTCTTTGAAGAAAACTTGGGGAAGACTTTAGGCTTGAGTTGGGTTCTTGAAGTCCAAAGGATGTTCTTGAGATTCTTCACATTGAATGAAGGATATGATGATGAATAGAGAGGATTTTAAATGTTCTAGGGTTTGAAAATGGTGGAAAATTGAAATATTTCTATATATATAGGAATTGGGTTATTACACAAATGTCCTTGAGCAAAATTGGAAATTAAGGAAAATACTTCATTGGTACACGCCAAAGGTACAATGCAGATCAATCGCGGAGTCACATTTTTACCAGTCCGCGCCCAGGGAACGACGCGGACGGGTCGTGCAAGCTCACTGCCTCAGCTCCCATAACAAAAAATTATTTTTTACTACGGGTCATCTAAAAATCGAGGGCTACCCATTCCCTACAAAATATTGCCCCCTGAACAAGAATATGGAGTCGGATTTTTGAAATCATGCATGATTTTTGAGATATTCAAGAACTACACTATAAGGCATTTTCGAAGCACATGAGGGGTGTTACAATAAGGAATAGTCATTAAGCCTAATATAACAATCAAAATTACAATATGGATTTAAAAAAAAGTCCAAACAATATTGAGATTATGACAAGTTCCTTCAGACCTGATAAAACCTAAAAGCACGAGGAGATTAAAGAACATAACATCACATATATATATATATAGATCTACAATCTTAAGTTTATAAATGTTAAATTTAGGGAACTCACTTTATTAGGTTTTGAATAAATTATTTATTCAATTTAAGTTTACTGTTAGAACACGTATGTCCTTCATTGGATCAATTAGGAAAAGTTTGGGACCAAAAGTTTAATTTTTGAAAGTTGAAGATCATGAATTAATTAGGTGGTGCCCACATAAATTTGTATTAATCTTTAATTGGAACAACCCAAGAAGTGGGCCATGGACACTTGTCTAGTCTTGCTTTATATATATGTGAGATGATCACTTTATTCTATTTCATTCTACACTTAGAAAAAAAGAAGCAAAGAAGAACTCTTAGAGAAGCTATCGGCCAAGGAAGCATAAATTGAAATTTTCTTTTCTAGCCATTCCAAAAATTATTTATTGATGCAAACACCCTATATTAAGGTCCCTAAGTAGCGTGGAAGTGTCGTTGGAGTGAGTAACCCTCTATTTTCTTACTTTTGGAAATGCTAGCCCATTTGTGGAGTTGAAGATAAAAGATAAAGTTAGATCTTGTTTTATGTGTTATAAAGGTTGTAAGCATGTTGTAATATGTTAAAATGGAGGAAAATCATGAAATATGAAATGTTGGAAGTGAGTTGTGAGTGTGAGGGTGTTGGGCTATATGGGTATGTGTATGTTGTGTTGTGTTGTGTTGTGTTGGAACTATGAATTGATGTCTAGTTAGTATATTATGATTATTATAGAGTGAAGGAATGATTGAAAATCATCCATATCTGTATGTTGGTGTGCTAGCCGAATTTATGAATATTGTTAAGAAAATGAAAAAGAGAGCTATTATTGTGTATTGCCTTTTGAATTGATTATTGATGTTGCTAGGTTGTTATTGTTGTTGTTGATTAATTGGGCCAAGTTAAATTCTCGGGGTGGCCTATTTTCAGGGGAAATGCTGCCCAAATTTTTGTAAAATTAAGGGAATAGTTGGAATTTAATGCCCAAAAAAGTCTTTAGCTAATATTTGGCAAGCTATGACTTGTTTGTAGACCTTGGACAACCCGAAGCATAATTGGACTTAGCTTGCATTGGGATTACATTGGAGAGTGTTTGAGTTATGTAAAGCAATCTTCCTTTTCAACATTCCTTAGTTGAAAGAGGCTATGATATGAGCCTCGAGAAAACTCTATTCTCGTAATCGGAGCATGTTTATGATCCATATTTATTCCTTGGTATTCTTTTGTCAATATGTCATCACATTAATTCTTATGTCTTTGGAATTTATAAGTTGCAAAGGGTGTGTGAAAGCTGAGTTGTTTTAAAGAATTTATTCTTTAACGGTTCTAAAACTATAAACGTCTATAACTTTTATCGAAAAGCACGGATTGCTTTGAAATTCTTGTAGGAGTTTGTATGATCCAGGATGAGTATGTTGTCCATAGGTTGGGCCAGGTCGGGTCTCCACCCGTCCGTGGGTCTCGCGATGTGTGGGATCTCCTACAGTGTCCTGGGAGATGTTCTCTAGTGCGTTTCATGATAAATTTGTCCCATGGAGTGTGAGGGAGGAAAGTCGATTAAGATTTGAGAGTCTGAGACTGGATTGCTTATCTGTCACCGAGTTTGAGACCCATTTCGGTCAGTTATCGTTACTCGCTACTCCGCTAATGCCTACTATGATATCATTCGTTGGTTCCCGAGCCAGTTGGTTGTCATACGTATTATGATATACTCTAGTGTTATGCTGTGTTTGGGTGAGTGCAGGGACGGTGATACGTTACGCCTGGCTCACTTGGGTTTTTTGCTGTGTTTGGATGAGCACAGGGACGGCGATACGTAACGCCTGTCTCACCTATGCTATTTCTATGTTGTGATATATGACGGGGATTTGGAGATTGAGACTTTCTGGTATTATGCTGCGTTATGGCGCCATTGACGGGCGGGCGACCATATTTCCTGTGTCCTATGCATGATTTGTATTTTGAAAGTAAACTTGTTAATATTTTTGGATATGCATTTGCCTTCCATACTACTCAGATTTATATTCTGTATATTCTGCTTTGCATACTCGGTACGTATTTTGTATTGGCCCCCTTCTTCGGGGGCTGCATTTTGTGCCCACAGGTACTGACGTACAGTTTGGTGACCCACCAGCTTAGGACACCTTTCTTCTGTTTGGAGTGCTCCCCCTGTTTCGGAGCCCACTTTTGGTATACCCTTGTTCATTATTTTGTATATATTTATTTGAGGGTACGGTGGGGCCTTATTCTGTCCTATGATTCTGTCAGTATGTTTAGTGGTTTGTGGACATATGTGTGTGGGTTGTGCCCAGTCCGTTTGATGAGATTTGTATGATGTGTATGTTGGGCGGCTTTACCCGTCATGACGGCCTTGTCGGCTCGTATATGTATATATGTTGTTATGTTGACTCTATAAGGTCTCTGTTGGTATTTTCTGATGTGCAGGGTTATTTTGGGATAGATCACAAAACAAAGGAAACTCTGCTAGATTTTTTTAAGATATAAGTCATCTGTTTGTAACTCGGCTTTGTGATTATATTGGGTGCCCAATCCGGGCACTAGTCACGGCCAATAGGGTTGGGTCGTGACAGAAGTGGTATCAGAGCAGTTTATCCTTGGAGTGACCACAGACCGTGTCTAGTAGAGTCTTGTTTATTGGTGTGTTGTGCACCACATCCATAAATGAGAGGCTACAGGATATTTAGGATGTTATGTCTTTCTTTCTGATCTTAGATTGTGCGATAAAGCTATGTTATTAGGATGACTCCTTTTTGATCAAATGTTTTGTTTTTAGCGATGCCTCAAAGGAAAACCCCAGCTGCCCAGAAAGGCAAATCTATAGCAGTGGGTAAGACCAATCGAGCTCGGGTGACTACTAGGGCTTGTACCCAGAGTCAGCCCGATATTGCACCCCCGAAAGCTAGTTCAGCAAACCGCCAGCTCCTGAAGTTCGAGTACCATAACCTCCAGCCCCTCAGCTTGGTGCAGAGATTAGGGGTATGCGAGAAGCGGTCCAGCTATTGACCCGACTGGTACCGAGATAGGCCCATAGATAGGGCGTAAGCAATGACCAGATGAGCTACTGTGACAATTTGAGGGCTCGTGATTTCCTAACATACAGCCCACTAGAGTTCTTCGAGTCCAAGCCCGCAGAGGAACCTCATGAGTTTGTTCGACAGATGCAGCGGACCCTGCGATTGATTGGTGCGTCTGAGACAGAGTCAGTTGAGCTGGCATCCTATCGGCTGCACGACATAGCAGCTAATTGGTATAAGTCGTGGATGTTGTCCAGAGGTGAGGGTGCCCCTCCAGTCATTTGGGGTGAGTTTATTGAGGCTTTTCTGGCCTATTTTCTACCTCTGAAGGTGAGGTGAGCCCAAGTAGATAGATTCCTGCTATTAAAGCAGCTGGGTAGGCCAGTTAGGGAGTACAACTTGGAGTTCGATTCGCTAGTCAGATACGCGCCTACAAATATTGCTAGCATGGCTGATCGAATGCACCGGTATATAGTAGGGCTGGACCCATATTATCTTAACAGCTGATTGGTGAAGGTAGCCCAGACGGCATAGACATCGCCCATATTCAGGCCCACACCCAGGGCAAAGAGGATTGACGCATGGGGCGTCAGCCTGAAAGGGTCGATGACAGTGGCCAATCCAAGAGGGCCAGGTCATCTGGGTATTCAGGAGATTTTCGAAGTGGGCATCCTCAGCAGTAGCAGACCAGGTATCCTCCCAAGTCAATATAGTGTACACCCCCGTAGTTCACCAGTAGGTGATCAAATGGCGCAGGTTATTCAGGGGCAGGCCCGAGTTCCAGGGTTTCAGGCTCACAGTTGGACAGAGGCTCCAGTAGCTAGATGAGACCACCCTGACGTTATTCAGGGGCAGGCCCGAGTTCCAGGGTTTCAGGCTCACAGTTGGACAGAGGCTCCAGTAGTTAGATGAGACCACCCTGACCTCTGTGTTCTTACTGTGGGAGATACCACCTCGGGGAGTATTTTTGCACCACCGGTAGTTGCTTCATGTATGGTTATCAGGGCCACAAGATGAGAGACTGTCCAGTTAGAGGTGGTGCAGGCGGTTCAGCTCAGTATACCAGGTCAGCTAGTTGTTCATCTTCATCTTCGGTAACCATGCGCCCTGCGAGGTAAGGTATGCTAGCATCTGTCGGATGAGGCAGGGGTCGTGGTGGAGTTCCTGGGTCTAGTGATCCTTCAAACCGCACTTATGTATTGGCCAGCCGACAGGACCAGGAGGTGTCACCAAATGTCATCACAGGTATATTACTTGTTTTTTCTAGAGATATGTATGCACTGATTGATCCTGGTTTTATGTTATCATATATTTCTCCTTTGATTGCTAATAAAATGGGGATAGAGTCTGAGCCGATAGAGCCTTTAGAGGTAGCCATACTAGTAGGAGATTCTATTATTGCCAATCGTATTTATAGAGACTGTTTGGTATTTATTTACGGCCACTGCACTATGACCGAAATGGTAGAGTAAGATATGACTGAGTTCGATGTGATTATGGGTATGAATTGGCTAACTTCTTGTTATGCTAACGTTGATTGTCAAAAGAAGAAAGTCCATTTCCAATTTCCAGGGGAACCAGTTATTGTGTGGGCTGGTAATATTGCATCACCGAGGGGTAAATTTTTTTCATATCTCAAGGCAAGAAAAATGAGCGTACAAAATGGCACCAGTAGAATTAAAGGAATTGAAAGAACAACTAAGAGATCTATTGGAGAAGGGTTTTATTCGACCTAGTAGGTCACCCTGGGGAGCTTCGATGTTGTTTGTAAGGAAGAAAGATGGGTCGCTGTGGATGTGCATCGATTATCGGCAGCTGAATAAGGTATGGCCTAGTACGTCACCCTAAGGAGCTCTGGTATTATTTGTAAGGAAGAAAGATGGATCACTGTGGATGTCCATTGATTATCGGCAGCTAAATAAGGTAACTATAAAGAATAAATACCCCTTCCCCAAGATTGACGATTTGTTTAACCAGTTGCAGAGTGCTAAATATTTCTCAAAGATAGACCTGCCATCGGGTGACCACCAAGTGCGAGTACAGGAGTAGGATATTCCCAAGATAGTATTTAGGACCCGATACGGGTATTATGAATTTAGAGTAATGTCTTTTGGACTGACGAATGCACCAGCCATATTCATAGATCTTATGAATTGGGTAGTCAGATCATTTTTGGATATGTTCATGATCGTGTTTATTGATGACTTTCTGGTCTATTCTCGGTTAGAAGAGGAGCACGCGGATCATCTGAGGACGGTATTTGGCACACTTTGGCACCATAAATTATATGTTAAATTTGCTAAATGTGAATTCTGTTTGTCTTCAGTGGCATTTCTGGGGTATATTATAGGAGCAGATGACGTCCGGGAGGATTCCCAGAAGATTGAGGCCGTAAAGAATTGGCCTAGGCCTACGATGCCGATAGAGGTACATAGCTTCCTGCGATTAGCTGGTTATTATCGGAGATTTGTGGAGAAATTTGCTTCTATTTTAGCACTTTTGACAAGGCTAACTCAGAAGGGAGAAAAATTCCAGTGGTCTGATGCTTGTGAGCATAACTTCCAGTTGCTAAAGGAAAAGTTGACTACGGATCCAGTCCTGACTCTTCCCGAGGGTCCAGATGGGTATGTGATCTATTGTGATGCCTCTGGTATTGGTTTGGGGTGTGTGTTGATGCAGTACAACAGGGTGATAGCTTATGCTTCCCGGCAGCTCAGGAAACATGAAAGGAATTATCTTACTCCCGATTTGGAGCTAGCCATGGTGATTCATGCCTTGAGGATGTGGAGATATTATTTATATAGGGTTCACGTGGATATTTACACTAATCATAAGAGCCTCCAGTACATCTTTAAGTAGAAGGAGATGAACTTGCGACAGCGGAGGTGGTTAGAGTGGCTAGCAGTAGCAGACCAGGTATCCTCCCAAGTCAATATAGTGTACACCCCCGTAGTTCACCAGTAGGTGATCAAATGGCGCAGGTTATTCAGGGGCAGGCCCGAGTTCCAGGGTTTCAGGCTCACAGGTTTCAGAGAGAAGAGAGATGGTTCATGATATTCATCAGCTGGCTAATCTTGGAGTTTATTTGGCTGATTCCGGAGATGTTGGGTTGTCTGTTCAAGGTATGGTTGAATCTTCCATTACAAAAGAGATTAAGCAGCGACAGTACGAGGATCCTATTCTGGCTCAGTACAGAGACACAACCCTTAAAAAGGGAAATACCTTGTTTGAACTTACCTCCAATGGAACATTATTATTCATGGGCAGGTTGTGTGTACCTGATGTTGCGGGTTTGCGACGACAAATTATGGATGAGGCACATTGTGCCCGCTATTCTATTCACCCATGGTCGATGAAGATGTACCATGATCTCAGATGTTTATATTGGTGAGATGGTACGAAGAAAGACATATCAGAGTTCGTCGCTCAGTGTCCAAATTGTCAGCAGGTTAATATTGAGCACCAGAAGCCCAGTGGGCTATTGCAGGAGATGGAAATACCGACGTGGAAATGAGAAATCATTAATATGAATTTTTTATAGGTTTACCTCGCACTCCATAGAGATATGATTCTATTTGGGTTGTTATTGATTAGCTAATGAAATCAGCCCATTTTCTTTCGGTCCGGACTACCTACTCAGCTAAGGAATATGCTAGACTTTACATTAGGGAACTTGTGCGACTTCATGGTGTTCCTATTTCTATTATCTCCGACAGAGGTGCCCAATTCACTGTAAATTTCTGGAGGTCATTTTAGGCAGGCTTGGGGATGCAAGTGAGTCTCAGTACAGCATTCCATCCTAGTCTGATGGACAGGCCGAGCACACTATTCAGACATTGGAAGACATGTTGCGGGCCTGTGTTATTGATTTCAAAGGTAGCTAGGATGATCATTTGCCGCTTGTTGAATTTGCTTATAATAATAACTACCACTCCAGTATTCGGATGGCACCTTATGAGGCATTGTATGGCAGGAAGTGTAGGCCATCAATCGGTTGGTTTGATGTTGGAGAGACTAAGTTGATTAGCCCAGATGTAATTCAGCTGGCGGTGGATAAGGTGAAACTCATTCGGGAGCGGTTGTTAGCGGCTCAGAGTCTATAAAAATCATATGCAGATAATCGTCATCGACACTTAGAGTTTCAGATTAGCGATTGGGTATTCCTTAAAGTGTCACCTATGAAAGGTGTTATGACTTTCGATAAGTAGGGAAAGCTTAGTTCGAGATATATTGGGCCATATCAGATTATTCGTAGAATAGGCAAGGTTGTCTATGAATTAGATCTGCTAGTTGATTTGGAAGTGGTACACCTGGTATTCCATGTTTTTATGCATCGTATGTGTATGGGTGACCCTTCCAAAGTCTTCCCTATGGATGATATCCAGGTCACACAAGAACTAGCTTATGAAGAGCAACCCATAGCCATATTGGATCGTCAGGTGAGAAGGTTACGAAATAAAGATGTGGCTTCTCTTAAAGTGTTATGGTAAAACAATAATCGAGAGAAAATGACTTGGGAAGTAGAAAAACAGATGAAGAAGAAGTATCCTCACTTGTTTTCAGTGCCTACAGGTAATTCAATTCTTCTCTTGACTCGGTTGCCTGATAAATAAATTGTTTACCAATGAATGTGTTGTTGTGATAATTGAAAAGAAAACTCTCCCAAATTGTTTGTATGACTCGTAAGGCTAGTTTAATATTCGAGGATGAATGTTCTAGGGGGGAAGATGTTAGAACTTGTATGTCCTTCATTGGATCAATTAGGAAAAGTTTGGGACCAAAATTGGAGTTTTTGGGAGTTGAAAGATCATGAATTATTTAGGTGGTGCCCACATAGATTTGTGTTAATCTTTAATTGGAACAACCCAAGAAGTGGACCATGGACACTTGTCTAGTCTTGCTCTATATTTATGTGAGATGATCACTTTATTCCATTTCATTCAACACTTAGAAAAAAAGAAGCCAAAGTTAAAGAACTCTTAGAGAAGCTCTCGGCCAAGGAAGCCTAAATTGAAAGATTTTTTTCCTAGCCATTCCAACAATTATTTATTGATGCAAACCCCCTATATTGAGGTCCCTAAGTAGCGTGGAAGTGTTGTTGGAGCAAGTAGCCCTCTATTTTCTTACTTTTGGAAACCCTAGCCCATATGTGGAGTGAAAGAGAAAAGGTAAGATTTGATCTTTTTTTTATGTGTTATAAAGGTTGTAAGCATGTTGTAGTATGTTAAAATGGAGGAAAATCATGAAATATCAAATATTGGAAGTGAGTTGTGTGTGTGAGGGTGTTAGGCCATATGGGTATGTGTATGTTGTTTTATGTTGTGTTGTGTTGGAACTATGAATTGATGTCTAGTTAGTATATTATGCTTATTGTAGAGTGAAGGAATGATTGAAAATCATCCATATGTGTATGTTGGTGTGTTAGCCGAATTTATGAATTTTGTTAAGATGATGAAAAAGAGAGCTATTATTATGTATTGCCTTTCGAATTGATTATTGATGTTGCTAGGTTGTTGTTGTTGTTGTTGCTGATTAATTGGGCCGAGTTGAATTCTCGGGGTGGCCTATTTTCAGGGGAAATGCTGCCCAAATTTTTGTAGAATTAAGGGCAAAGTTAGAATTTAATGCCCAAAAAGGTCTTTAGCTAATGTCTGCATGCTATGACTTATCTGTAGACCTTGGGCAACCCGAAGCGTAATTGGACTAAGCATCCATTGGGATTACATTGGAGAGCGTTTGAGGTATGTAAAGCAATCTTCCTTTTCCCCATGCCTTAGTTGAAAGAGGCTATGATACGAGCCTCGAGAAAACTCTATTCTCATAATACGAGTATATTTATGATCCGCATTTATTCCTTGGTATTCTTGTGTCAATATGTCATCACATTGATCCTTATGTCTTTGGAATTTATAAGTTGCAAAGGGCATGTGAAAACTGAATTGTTTTAAAGAATTTATTCTTTCACGATTCTAAAACTATAAATGCCCATAGCTTCTATTGGAAAGCTCGAAACATTTATAAGTTGCAAAGGTTGTGTGAAAAATGAGTTGTTTTAAAGAATTTATTCTTCAACGATTCTAAAATTATAAACGTCTATAACTTTTACCGAAAAGCTCAGATTGCTTTGAAATTCTTGTAGGAGTTGCGTATGATTACTCCCTACACCGCTCGTGCCTACTATGATATCGTTCATTGGTTCTCGGGCCGGTTGATTGTCGTGCGCATTATGAGATACTCCGGTGTTATGCTGTGTTTGGGTGAGTGCAGGGACGGCGATACGTAATGCCTGGATCACTTGGGTTTTCTGCTGTGTTTGGGTGAGTACAGGGATGGCATTACGTAACACCTGGCTCACTTATGCTATTTCTGTGTTGTGATATATGACGGGGATTCGTAGATTGATACTTTCTGGCATTATGCAGCGTTATGGCGCCATTGATGGGCAGGCGACCATATTTCTTGTGTCCTATGCATGATTCCACCAGCTTAGGACACCTTTCTGCTGTTTGGAGTGCTCCCCCCTGTTTTGGAGCCCACTTTTGGTATACCCTTGTTCATTATTTTGTATATATTTATTCTAGGGCACGGCCGGGCCCTGTCCCATCCTATGATTCTGTCAGTATGTTTATAGGTTTGTGGACATATGTGTGTGGGTTGTGCCCAATCCATTTGATGAGATTTGTATGATGTGTATGTTAGGCGGCTTTACCCGCCATGACGGCCTTGTCGGCCCATATATGTATATATGTTGTTCTGTTGACTCTGTATGGTCTCTGTTGGTATCTTCTGATATGCAGGGTTATTTTCGGATAGTCCGTAAAACAAAGAAAACTCTGCTGGATTTTAAAAAAAATATAAGTCATCTATTTGTAACTTGACTTGTGATTGTGTTAGGTGTCCAATTCGGGCACTAGTCACGGCCCACGGGGTTGGGTCGTGACATTTACTTTTGAATACTAATATAGGATTAGAGAATTTTGCCAAATTGGTAAGCAAAAATGATAGATCACCCCTGATGGCATGATATAAATGAAAGAAAAAGCCTATTTAAAATGTTCTACTTTCACCTTTAACGGTGAAAAGAGGAAAAAACAATTTAATTGAAAGAAGAAGAACTAACAAAAAATAATATCAAAATTTAACATATAACTAGTCTTACTTTTTAAGGATTCATAATTTTTAAAGTTAACATGATAAATAGTACTCTGCAAGTACATAACTTTTAGCTGTCATTAAATGAACAAGAAGATTGATCATTCTTTATCGTATTAACGAAAAGAAAACTTGTATTAAACAAATCAAAATTGATAGAAATGTTATTGTTATTGATAAAATGAAAATGACTCTAAGTAAATAAAATTTATCATCTTTTCTTTTTCTCTATTAACCTGGAGGAAACCTCAAAATAGAAACAAAAAGAAAATCTTAATTCATTGATGAAGTATTCTTTTAACTAGTAAATAAGACCACGTTTCGCGTAGTCAAAGAAAATAAAAGTGTATCTAAATAAAATTTTATGATTGCAATTGTCTGTAGTTGTTTGAAACATCAAAAATAGATATATGAATGAGTGGTTGTCATGGAGGAGTTCGACTTCTTCAAGAGAAATAAAATTGATATTGTCTCTGTAAGAAGACCATATATAATTTTTTTCATCATAAAGGAGGGTCCACATTTAATCTACCATTGTATTCATCCAGAGATAATCAAATGTTTTTTTTTAATGAAAGTAAGCATCCTAGCTACAAAAATATAGATGAACTGCTTGAAGAGAATTTGTGGGGTTGCATTTTTAGGATATAAGGGTGTCAATATTTTTGAAAAGGGACGAATATGAGGGGGAATAATATCACTAATTATTGGGTAAACATCTAAAATATCAGTTTGACGTACTATTTGGAAAGAAAGATCCAAAGAAGCAATGTTGATTGAATTATCATGAGTGGAATCTACAATTCTTTGTTATAGTATCTCTGTCAAGACCCTAGCATAGGGCGTAGATGTGAGACGACAAATGGGTAACCCAAAGGGACCCCAAACAAGCCTCTTAGCATATCATAAACACATCATTAGTTGCAAAAGCAAAATAAGACAACAACAAGTAATAATAGAACATAAGGGAAGCACGACTAAGGGAGTCTTTCAAAATAACATAACCATAAAAGGAGTCAAGCTCATTAATAAAAACAAACTCAATATCTAACAACATATCTACTACGAATTGGGCAGGGGCCAACATATCTCCCGAGCTCAACCCTATAGTAAGTATCCAAAAGCATAAGATAAAGTCTTAACATAAACATGAACAAAAGTAGATATTGTCCCCAAATATGTAGACTCACAAAATGCTAACTTCAAATGATTCGGCTAGCCAAGTAGGGAAGCAGGTTCAATAGGAACTCTAGTTCCTAATGGTGATATCATGTAGGCATAGAGTATATGTTAGTACTTGGAATGTACTAAGTATGCGGGGTGCAATTCAACAAGAATCATAAACCCTAATAATTGAGATGCTTTATCATAACCATTAGACATGACCTCAATATGACATATATAATCAATTCTTAGGTTAAAACATGCGTGATAATAATCATACTTGCATAACTTGGGTAACACAATAAGGTGAAATGAATAGCTCATCCAAATACCTTGTACTAGAGGATGAGGAATATAGCTTAGGTCATAACCCCTTCTAGTAGGTATTGGATAGTACATTAGGGTGAGGCATACAACTTAGTTCATAAGCTTTTCATGTAGGCACTACGTAGTTCATATTATTAAGTCATATATGAGGGTGAGGTACACAACTTAGTTCATAACCCCTACATGTAGACATTGCCTTGTACTAGAGGGTGAGGAATACAACTTAGATCATAACCCCTTCTAGTAGGCTGCACAATTCACATGAGAATAAAATATAGCATAAGAGCTTAATAATTTACTTATATATTAGATAACCTTTTCATAAATTCAACACATGCTTGGGAGCCCATAACTTATTATAAAATACTTGTCTTGCAAATCATCCAATAACCTTTCCAACGTAAGATTCATAATAATACAAACTTACTTAAACATGATGGGTATATATACACATGCTTAAAATCATTCAATTTAGGAGTATTGGACAAGAAGGAGTAAAATCAATTCATTTTGAAGTCATTCAAATCAATGCACCAACATTGTAGTAAAACCCTCCTTTGGGTGTCATGAAATCCATCTTAAGAATTCACCATCATTCATAATTTTATTGTTCATGTCATGCATAGCCTTAATAGGTATAAATAAATTCATGGAATAAACCTCAATAGATATTCATGCATATATTGTCAATACTTGAAGAGTTCAACATCAAATCATATTTATAATGTATAATTAAGTTTACCCATAAAATAGCCAACATTAAAATTATGAAATTTGATAAAGAGGGAAGGTTTGGTTTCATGGGTGAAAGGGTCTCATGAATGAAATCCATATACCTTAAACCTTGGAATTTCTTGAAATTGGCTTAGGGAAGACTTGAAGCTTGGAGAGGATTCTTGAAATTCAAAGTTTGCTCTTGAGATTCTTGAAATTGAATGGGGGATTTGATGATGCTTTAGGGGGGATTTGATGGTGCTTTAGGGTGGTTTTGAGAGGGTTTTCGGGAGTATTAAAGTTGAAAAATGACCAATGAATGAGGGTTTCATGTTTAAATGGGCATTGGGTTATTACCCAAATTCCCTTGGACGAAGTAGGAAAATCAGGGAACATTTGCACATGTCCAAGCCGTAGGCGCGACACGGACCAGGCGTGAAGGGCCCATTAGGTTATTAATTTTTGCTATGGGTCTTCTGAAAATCGAGGACTATCCTTTTCCCAAACAATTTTTCCCCCACATAAGAATATGAAGTTGGATTTTTAAAATCATGCACGAATTTTGAGATGTGCAAGAAATACACTTATAGGGCATTCGGAAGCACATGACGGGTGTTATAATATCCCCCCTTGGGAACAATAGTCCGCCAATGTCAATGAAACATGCATAAGAGGAGTAATTATGAGACATCCATCCTAACATGAATACAACAAATGCACTTAAACATCATCCTTAAAAAGTTCCATACATATGCATCATAAGTCATCAAAACTTGTCACCATGAACATGCATGCATGCAAGATTGACATGAGGGCTGAAACTCAACAGTTGAAATCATAGATAGGAGTGAAAGTGTTAACTTTGGCTTTAGTATAGTGGAAGAGGTATGGATATAGCTTTTTCATGTACACTTCGGCTTTAAAACTGGCACTTACAACTTGATGATTCCTCCAAAGGACTTTGACAGATCCCATATCTTTGTTTCTTAACCATTTCACTTGCCTAACCAATATCTCCGTCGGGACCTCCTCATAAGTAAAGTTATCATCCACAACACCCACAACCTCTAAGGGCACTATAGCACTTGGGTCACCCACACACTTCCTTACCATAGATACATGGAAGACAAGATAAACCATACTCATATCCGTAGGCAACTCCAATTCATAGGCAACCTTACAAATTCTCCTTAAGATTCTATAAGGTCCCATAAAGCTTGGGCTCGATATCGCTTTCATGCAAAACTGCACCACACCCTACATGGGTGAGACTTTGAAGTATATCCAATCATTAACATTAGACTCAAGGTCTCTTCTTCTCACATCGGAGTAGGACTTTTGCCTACTTTGAGCCATCTTCAATCTCTGTTTTATCAACCTCACCTTCTCCAAAGCTTCCACAACCAAATCCAGACCTAAAAAAAGCATTTTCTCCTACATCAAACCACTCAATGAGGAACCTATACTGTTAGAGCCCGTACATTTGCGTGTTGGTATCATGGTTATCGATTGAGGTCGTTAGTGTCATTTTCAAGGTGGTTGATAAGTTAGTGCTTTTGTTTTTGAGGAATTTGAAACTTTATTGGAAATCTTTGTTAAGGTTGGTGAATATAAGTTATGGACATGTTGCATATACAAGTGTACACTCTCAAGATTTAAGTTGCTAATTATTTTCTTTGGTATTCACAAGTGAAGGAAATTGTATGTTTAGAAATTTACAAAGTGTATTGTAGTGGTTGGTTCAAGTTGTGTAACAAATATTATTTTTTTCATTAAGGAAGGGACATGTGTATTATATACATACATACATTATATGAGTGTAATATAAGGCCAAGTGGTTATTTACTTGTACATACAAGTCTTAGAAGGTTCTACATCAATTTTTATATATATGCACTACTTGTACAAGGAAGCCAACACTTAGAAAAATTTTCAAAGCTGAGTGCTATAGTAACTTTTTGCTACGGGTGAACAGTAAAATTCGAAAAAGATTTTGTGTTCTTGATTCTTTTTCGATTCTAAGGCTTAAGGCTTGGTATATGGGATCTCCCAAGAGTTGTAGAAGGTTTGGTTTGTCGAGGAAACCCGTAGAAATTCGTGGGTGAAGATTTGAAGTCTTGAATAGGGCTTTGAGGTAAGTTTTGATTTTTCAACTTTTAAGTTCAATTAATGGTTTCTATGGTATTAAGTGGTGATATTATTATTAAATGACTAAGATAATGTGAATGTTTGGTTGAGAAAAACGCTTATTGATTGGAAGTTCGAAATTGTGGAAAACAAGCTTTTATGAACCCAAATTGTTGTAAATTGTTATTCTTGTGTATTGTTGGTTTAAATTATGTTCTTGTGGACTTATGTGAGTGGGATAAAGTATACAAAACTTGGGTGCATTCAATGATAAGCTTGATGGTCGAATTGGGGCCAAAAATGACCAAAAGTGTAGCGTTTTGATATTGTGA
>DF357335.1:2681-26257 GCA_000787875.1 Solanum virginianum | reverse complement strand
GCTCAACCTAAGCTAAATGTGAGCATGGACATCTTACTAGCTCCCTTGGAAACTCAAGCCCAACAACTTGTTCTTTCACTCTCAATGAATAGTTTTCCCAGTATCTTGTATGCATGTATTTATGTTGGGTATGTGATATTAGCCACCAGTTCAGTATTATGTTTTCTTGTCATGTTATTAGGTGGCAGGACCGCAGCGGTGACCTTGTCGGCTCGCTTATTCATGTATTCATGTTTACATCTGTCTGTTGGTTAGGTGGAAATCTTCTGTTTCAGGTGGTTAGTCCATATTACAGAGGAAACTCTGCCCAAAATTTTATAAAATGAAGAGTAATTTCATGTTAGGCTTTGATTTGATTACGTTTTCTGGGTGCCCTCGTCGGGTATCAGTCACGGTCCATAGGTTGGGTCGTGACATATAACGCCTGCAATAAAGCTTCCTAGGGAGTTATGCCAATGCTAGAGTGGTAGCTATTGTTATAAGCAAACTCAATGAGTGGAAGATGTTTATCCCCACTACCTTCGAACTCTAAGACACAAGAATGTTAGAGTGGTAGCTATTGTTATAAGCAAACTCAATGAGTGGAAGATGTTTATCCCAACTACCTTCGAACTCTAAGACACAAGCCCAAAGCATATCCTCAAGAGTTTGAATTGTCCTTTCAACTTGACAATCCGTTTGAGGATGAAAAGCCATGCTAAGCTCGACATTGGTACCAAGACTCTTTTGGAAGGGTCTCTAAAAATGAAAAGTGAATTAAGCACCAAGATCCAAAATGATAGACAATGGTACCCCATGCAACCTAACCAACTCATGAATATATAGCTTAGCATAATCCTCGACACCATTACTTGTTTTAACTGGTAGAAAGTGAGCTAACTTTGTCATGTTATCAGCAACAACACAAATAGAATCAAAGTGTTTCCTAGTCTTTGGCAAACTAATCACAAAATCCATGTTAATCTATTCCCACTTCCAAGTAGGAATTTCATTATCTTGGGATAGGCCACCCGGCTTTTGATGTTTGGCTTACACTTGTTGTCAATTGTGACAACCAGCTACAAACTTGGCAATATCCCTCTTCATACCACCCCACATCCCTCAAGTCTCTATACATTTTTGTGGAATCGGGGTGAATAGAGTAGGACGAATTATGTGCCTCCTTTAAAATCAACTCCCTCAAGTCATCAACATTAGGCACACATAATTTACCTTGGTGCCTAAGGACACCATCTCCCCTTGGGAGAAAACCTCCACTTTACCATCCTTCACCAAAGCTTTCAATTATAGCAAGGTGGCGTGAAGGTCTTTTTTGGAGTTGACCTCTTCAATCAAAAAAGATTTGGAATCATCAATAACCACCACACCTCCATTTTCAACTTCATTCAACCTAAACACTAACCTAGCCAACCGGTCAACTTCTCTAGCCACCTCCTTATTGCCATCATCAATGTTATCTACACTTCCTATGGACACTCTACTTAGAGCATCAGCCACAACATTATCTTTGCCAGGATGATAGTGCACACTCATATTATAATCCTTAAGGAATTCTAACCACCTTCTTTGCCTCAAATTAAGATCCCTTTTGGGTGAACACATATTTGAGACACTTGTGGTTGGTAAATACATCTGCATGAACCACGTACACATAATGACGCTATATTTTCAAAACAAACACCATGGCCGCTAATTCAAGATCATGGGTGGGATAATTACGCTTATGCACCTTTAGTTGCCGAGAAGCATATGCTATAACCTTCCTATTATGTACCCATACACACTCCAAACAAATTCTTGAGGCATCACAATAAACCACAAACCCTTCTAACCCTTCTGGTAAATATGAAATAGGAGTGAAAATAAGCTTTTCCTTCAAAGTTTGAGAACTTCTTTCACATTTATCAGTGCAAAAAATTTTGCCTTTTTTTGTTCAATTTTGTCAAGGGGAAGTAATTGAAGAGAAACCATTTACAAATCTCTGGTAGTACCTCATTAAACCAAAATAAACTCCTAATATCTGTCGGAGTTAAGGTCTTAGGCCAATTTCTTATAACATCTATCTTCTTAGGGTCAACATTAATTCCATCACCCAACACCACATTCCCTAGGAATGCAACCTCTTTCAACAGAAATTCACATTTATCAAATATAGCAAACAACTTCTCATCCCTCAAAATTTGCAACACCACCCTCAAATGATTCATATGCTCTTCTTCACTTCAAGAATAAATTAATATGTCATGTGTAAAGATTATCACAAACATATCAACGTAGGGTTTAAAGACCCTATTCATGAGATCCATAAATACCGTCGATGCCTTAGTTAAACCACTTGACATCACTACAAATTCAGCATGCCCATACCTAGTACGAAAACTCATTTTGAGAATACGATACTCCTTCACCCTCACTTGGTGGTATCCGGACTGAAGATCAATCTTAGAAAAATGACTAGCCCTTTTTAGTTGATCAAATAGGTCATCTAGCCTTGGTAAGGGATACTTATTCATTATAGTGACTTTATTGTGTTGTCGGTAGTTAATGCACATTCTATGTAAGCAATCTTTCTTTCTTACAAACAATAACGATGCACTCCAAGGTGACTTGCTAGGCCTTATGAAACCCTTCTCCAATAAATCATTCAATTGGTACTTCAACTCCTTTAACTACGTTGGGGCCAAATGGTAAAGGGGAATGGAAATGGGTTGTGTATCGATGAGGAGGTGTATACCAAAGTCTATTTCCATTTTGGGAGGAACATTCGGAAGCTCATCGAGAAAGATATCAAAAAATGCATTGATCACTAAAACCAATTCAATAGTAAGGACTTTAGACTCAACATCCCTAAACCTTACTAGATGGTAAATGCAACCCGTAGAAATCAATTTGTGGGCCTTAAGACAAAAGATGAACCTACCCTTAACCACTAAATCATGAGCTTTCCACTCAAAGATGGGCTAATTAGGAATTTGGAAACTAACATTATGGGTTCTACAATCAATGGATGGATGATATGCATGTAACTAATCCATCCCAAGAATAATGTAAAAATCCACCATGTCAAGTTCAACAAAATCTCAAGGCAAGACATTATGCTGTATAGACACGAGCTGACCCTTATAGACTTTTCTAGCAATAATGGACTCACCAACAGGGGTAGACACCTTATAGGGTTCATACAACAATTCGGAGCACACATGAAGCTTAGTAGCAACAAAAGGAGTAATGAAGGAAAGAGTGGCACTCAGATTTAATAAAGAATACACATCATAATAAAAAACCTTTAACATATCAATAACAACATTGGACACCTCATCCACTCCTTGACTCCCTTGAAGAGCATAAAATCAATTGTGACATAGAGCACCCCTTTTTCGGTCCCCTTGGGCCCTTTGATCAACATGAACACCTTGTCCTTGAGGACATCCATCTTTGCCCCTATTTTGAGCATAGGTATATTCAACAATCTTGTGGCCTACTCTTCCATACCCATACCAAGCATTCAAATCCCTCAAGAACTTGCCATTATGTTTCCTTCCACATTGTGGGCAACTTGGAAAACTTATACCACTATTGCCACCTTGGAACCTTGGGTTGGGCACCCCATTATTAGAAAATTTTTTGTTTGAAGCACTAGAGGATCTTTGGCCTTGAAATTTATGACCTTGTCGGAAACGACCACCCTTATCACCTTTAAACCCACCATCAAATCAAGCCCTCTTTGACTCTCCACTTCTTCTCTTCCTAATATTCGCCCCTTCAAGTTGTTCAGTATAGGTCATGATTTGAGACAAGTCCATGTCACCTACAAGCATAGCAGTGCAATAATCTTCATTCACCAAATCGGAGACCCCAGATACAACTTGTTCATTCATGCCCTAGGATCGGCAACCAAGCGAGGAACATACTTTGAGAGCTTGTTGAATTTGAGGGTATACTCCCTCACACTCATAGAGCCTTGCTTGAGATTCATAAATTCTATCATCTTTGCCTCTCTCAACTCAATCGGGAAGAAATGATTGACGAAGGCAGCCTTGAATTCCTCTTATAGGATAGGGTCATAGCTCCCCCTCTCAAATTTCCATTGAGCAAACCAAATTTTTGCAACACCTTTGAGTTGATAAGCCGCAAACCTCGTTTTCTCCTTCGAATTTACCTCAATAATAGCAAGCACCTTATACAGCTCATCAATAAACTCTTTGAGATCCTCTTCCGTTTTGGAACAGTGAAACTTCAGAGGGTTCATCCTTGGAATGTCCCTCACTTTTGAGGCCGAAGTAGTAGCATGAGGAGCTTGGGCCCCTTGGATCAATTTGTTAGTCGTAGCATATGGCAACATGGTGATGGCATTCTGGAATTCGACTTGTGTGGCCTTTTCTCTTTAGGAGCTTGATGAGCCGGACCCTCTTCTGTGGCCTTCCTCTTGGAAGTGGCATGATATAAAAGAGGAAAAGAGTGTTTATTAGGGAAAAAAATCTTATCTTTTAATCTAGAGGAAGTGAAAAATTTCCTAAAAAGCCTCATAGCCTTCTATTCATAGTTGTGGCGCATTTCACAACCATGAACAAGATACTACTCAACTAGATATGTTGGATTTCCAAGTACTATTAATAACCTAGTGCTCTAATACCAAGTTTTTCATGACCTAAGCCTGGGGCCTAGATGTGACACGGCAAATGGGGAACCCGAAGGGACCCCAAACAAGCCTCTTAGCATATCATAAATACATCCTAGGTTGTGGAAGCAAAATAAGACAACAACAAGTAATAATTGAACATAAAGGAAGTGGGACGAAGGAAGTCTTTCACAGTAACATAAGTATAAGAGAAGTTAAGCTCATTAATACAAACCAACTCAATATCCAACAACACCTCTACTATGAGCGGGGCGGGGGCGAAGACATCTCCCAGGCTCAACCTCATAGATAGGTATCCAAAGGTATAAGCTAAAGTCTTAACATAAACATGAAAGAAAGTAGATATCATCTCCTGATATGATGACTCACCAAAAACTAACTTCAAACGATCCGGCTAGCCACGTGGAAGAAGAGGATCAATAGGAGCTCTGGTTCCTACCTGGTCATATCATGTAGGCATAGAGTATGAGTTAGAACTTGGAATCTACTAAGTTTACAGGGTGCAGTGCAATGAGAATCATAAACCATAAGAATTGAGGTGCATGATCATAATCATTAGGCATGAGCTCAATATGGCATGTATAATCAATGCTTAGGTTAAAATATGTGTGATAGTAATCATACTTGCATAACTTGTTTAACACAATAAGGTGACATGAATAGCTCATCCAAATACTATGTACTAGAGGGTGAGTAATATAGCTTAGTTCATAACCCCTTCTAGTAGGTATTGGATAGTACTTAAGGGTGAGGCATATAACTTAGTTCATAACCCCTTCATGTGGGCACTAGGTAGTGCATAGTATTAAGTCATACATGAGGGTGAGGCACACAAAGTAGTTCATAACCCCTTTATATAGACATTGCCTTGTACTAAAAGCTTTACAATTTACATGAGAATAAAACATAGCATAAGCGCTCAATACTTCACTTGTAGATCATTGAAATTTTTCATAAGCTCAACATTTGCTTGGGAGTCCATAACTTATCATAAAATACTTGTCTTGCAAATTATGCAATAACCTTTCATCAACATAAGATTCGTACTCATGCAAACTCACTCAAACCTGGTGGGTATCCATACACATGCTTAAAATTATGCAATTTATGAGTATAGGACAAGAAGGAATAACATCAATTTATTTTGAAGTCAATCAAATCAACCCACCAGCATAGTTGTAAAACCCTCATTTGGGTGTCATGAAATCCATCTTAAAAATTCACCATTATTCATAATTTCATAGTTCATGTCATGCATACCCTCAATAGGTATAAATCAATTCATGGAATAAGCTTCAATAGATATTTATGCGTATATAGTCAATACTTAAGAATCCAACCTCAAATCATATTTATAATGCATAATAA
Organism: Solanum virginianum; assembly: GCA_000787875.1. Taxonomy (NCBI): domain Eukaryota; kingdom Viridiplantae; phylum Streptophyta; class Magnoliopsida; order Solanales; family Solanaceae; genus Solanum; species Solanum virginianum. The sequence goes on along the minus strand of DF357335.1, from coordinate 20,250 downwards.
AGTTTACCCATAAATTAACCCATAATAAAATTATGAAATTGGACAAAGAGGAAGGTTTCGCTTCATGGTGGAAGAGTCCCATGAATGAAACTCACATACCTTAGACACTAGAATTTCTTGAAATTGTCTTGGGGAAGAATTGAACCTTTGGAGTGGGTTCTTCAAATCCAAAGTATGCTCTTAAGATTCTTGAAATTGAATGGGGGATTTGATGATGCTTTGGAGAGGTTTTGAGAGGGCTTTTGGGAGTCATAGAGTAGAAAAATGACCAATGAAGGAGGGTTTCACGTTTAAATGAGCATTGGGTTATTACCCAAATGGCTTGGACAAAGTAGGAAAACTCAAGGAAAATTTGCACTGATCCGCTCCCTAGGCACGACCCGAACTAGGTGCGAAGGGCCCATTTACACTGGATTGTGCCCTGGGCGCGCAGGCACATTGTGTCACGACCCAACCCTGTGGGCCGCGACAAGTGCCCAGTTGGGCACCTGAACATACATATGAAGCCAAATTCCAATTATAATACTAACTTATTTACAGAAATTTTGGCAAAGTTTCCTATGTTTTACTGACTACCCACCTGCATACAGAAACATCCCAACAAACAGTACAAGTATATATATAGACATGCGGGCCGACAAGGTCACCGTTGCGGTTAAACTGCCCAACATACATAATGTACATGCAGAATCATACAAATGACCAAATCCCATCCACACAGGCGTCCACAGACCTCTATACAGACCAACAAAATCAAAAGATGGGATAGGGCCTCGTCATACCGTCAAATGGACATGATACAAAATAAAGAAGTAAGCATATAAACCAAACAGATGCTCCAAAGCAAAGGAGCTCTTCAAAAGGTAGACAGGGATCCTAAGCTGGCGGCTCGCTACTCAGTACATCTGTACCTGCGGGGATGAAATGCAGCCCCCGAAGAAAAGGGGGTCAGTAAAAAATACATATTGAATATGTAAAGCAGAAAGTACAAAATATAACGAGAGAGATAGACCAACGGAGGTATAGTAGTCAAACACATATGCAAATATTAGAAAATATTTCTTTGTTCAAAATATCAAATTAATGCATAGCATATAGAAATGATGGCGACCTCAAAACTCATGCCATACGATTGCCTCACACCAGAATGTTCAAATCTCCAAAGTCTCCAACACAAACCACAAACGTAGGATAGGGGAGCCGAGGTAAACTGTGGCCCAGCACTCACGTATCATAATACAGAGAGGACATCATGTCGATAAGTGAGCCAAGCCGAACAAGGCCTAGCACTCACACGAGTCGGGGCGAATGAGGCCCAGCACTAACACGTCATAATGCCAACATATCCAAACCCCAGCTCCTTATGGCTCCAAACTAAGCAAAGCCAGCCCACCGTATCAAGCCTACTTTGAAATATATGTATAGTATAATACACACGATAATAATCAACCTGAGAACCGGTGAACGAGGTTATAATAGGCACGAATAGAGTCGTGGGAATCAAATGCATAAAAACCAGTTCTATAAATCCAATTATATATAAAATATTCATTTCTGGAATCAAAATATTATTTATTTATAAATTTTGCCAACATAAATAAACCTGCTTACCTCCAGTTTAGATAAATGCGNNNNTGAATCCAATTATATATAAAATATTCATTTCTGGAATCAAAATATTATTTATTTATAAATTTTGCCCAAGTTGCTGAAATCTGCATATAAAGGTGTCGTGGCGATTTAGAAGAAACATATTTAGTGTACATCATACTAACTACTATGATATGCTTTAGAATAGTTTTTGAGGCAATTTGGGTGTTTTGTCAAAAATTATGACTATTGACGCTTTTCAAAGTTTTGTAAGAAGCAAGCCAATCCGAATTACTCTTCCGAACATCCAATATCTACAACAATCACAATAACGCTCATGATTGGTTAAGTTCCTTTACGGGCCTTAAATCCCAAGTTTTCCCCTTATTTTATAAAAATTTTGCCAGCACTTTCCCTTAAACTAGGCTACCCCCAGAATCCATCTCGGCTCCAATTCATCAACAACAACAACAAAAACAATCCAACAACCAACAATAAGCCTTTCCAAGGCCATAATCTCACTAAATTCACTAACAAACCTTATTATTTTTTTATTTTACCACAATTGCAAAGCAGGGCAGCGTACAATTTATTTACATATTTATCACATTCAAGGACTCCTATATACTCCAAGAACCATATTACATCACCCAAACGTCAAGTGTATAACGTTAAAACATAATATTTCATTACATATAAGGATCCCAACTCGTCCCACTCCTCAAGTATACATACAAACAATTTCCAATACTTCTTTCACCCCACATAGATCATTTTTATACCAAATAAACACAATCACATGATTTTAAGATAATATAACTTTATCCACATACATACCCTCAATTTCGACCCTTAACCCCAAAGTTCAGAACAATTCACTTTAACAAGCAATCTTTCATGGTTTTCTTTCAATTTAACCTACACCAAGTCTCATACAAGCTTTAAATTTACCTAAAACAAGGTTAAAATCAACATACCTTATATACCCCTTTTATGGATTTTAATTTCCAAAGTCGTAAAATGAAGCGTTTTCTTGGCCAAGCCACGTCTCCACGCTACTTGGGGGACTCAATATACTAGGCTTGTAGCGTCAAAATAATTGTAGGATTGAAAAACGCGAATTTCTTTTTCTCCATTGTAGCAACCCGAGGCTGCTTGAATTTGCTCTTAGAATGGGTTTTTTTCTAAGTGTTGGAGCTTTTGTTCTTGTTGAAAGAAGTAAGGCAACACATGTATTTAATAACTCTCTTAAGACCCCACCCCAAACACATGGTCCAATAGGATCTTAACACAATGGGGTGGGGGACAACTCTTTTAAATCTTAAGGACTCCAATTCTAGGAATTTGCACTTTGGTCCCTAAACTTTTTTTACGTAAATCAATTAACGACACACGAAAGTGCAATTGAGGACACATGATTCCTAACTTCCAAGTTTTAGAAACTCCACTTGAGTCCTCAAACTTTTCAAAAATACACTGAAGTCTCAAATTTTCAAAAAATGCAATATTGGTCCCAAGTTTCGTAATTGATCCAAAACACCATAGTACGGGTTCTAACACATTTTTTTTGGTCCCTGTAGCAAAAATTATTTTTCGCTCCGGGTCTTCTAAAAATCAAGAGCTACCCTTTTCCCACACAATATTTCTCCCTAAACAAGAATATGCAGTTGAATTTTCGTAATCATGCACGAATTGTGAGATATTCAAGAAATATACTTATAGGGCATTCCGAAGCACATGAAGTATGGTACAATCTCATGCACATTACAACCTCAAATTTGTCAGCAACTATAACACATCAAATAGATCAGTAGTTTTTATAGTTGATAAAGTATTATAATAGATAAAATTCAAGAGGTCCATAAGGGTGACTTCTTTTGTTCAATGAAGTTGAGAAAGATAAATGTTAATTTCTAGGAAACAACAGAAGAAAATATATCTAGATGATTTCCCCTAACAAGGAAATGGAAGACAAATAAAGAGATAGACAAGAGATTTTGAAAATATATATGTAGATAATGCTGCTAAACTTGCAAATATTATACATGATTTTAATATAGAACAATAAAAATTTTAATGCCTATATAATTATAAATTGACCATTACATGATAGATATACACGTGCAATACATGTGTCGAAAGACTAATATATAATAAAAGCTGTTCATTTTATTTTTATGTCTTAAGCCTAATAAATTTGTCCGAAAGGAAGTTTTACGTATTTTGACATTGGGCACGGCTAACAATATACACCATTTTCATCTTCTTTGTTTACTTTAACGAAGATGATAATTTTCCCCATTGGTGTAAGACAAGAGGCACAAAATCCGATATGAAATGAGCTATAAAGAACTTTAAAATATTAATTGTAATTACAAGTAACATGAAAATCAAAAGTTCACAATGAAGCCTACAAGGTTGTATGATTTTTCAAAAACATAGATATTGAAGAGTAGTAAATGTAAGGAAGCATAAAAACTAGTGATAAGATTACAAAATGATTTTAAATTCTAAATCCATTTCAGTTTATATTTATTTTACAATAATACTTAGAATATTATTGTAGTGATATTTATATTTATTTTATAATAGTGTATAATACTTAATTCAACATACACTTGAAATTCACAAGTCGAGAAATTAGAATTTAAGACTTTTGTATGGGTTATAGGGACTACAAAGAAATGAGCACTAAAATTAAGATAGAGCTTCCAAAAAATTCAACGTCTAAATAATTACGAATTGAATATTACATGATAGATGTACACATGCAATGGACGTGCCTAAAGACTGTTATATAATAAAAGATTTTTATTTAGTGAACAATTTTGCTTAATGTTTGATGTGCACATTCTTGAGCTTTAATTAGTGTTATCTCTTTTTGTTTTGTTTTCAATTTTATACATTGAAGCAAATTTGTTACAATTTAGTGAATTTTGTTTTGACTTTTGATATATAGAACTTTAGCGTGTTTGCCGTAAAAACAAAATATTCTACAATTTTTCTTATTCAAAATTTTTGATAAATATTTTTTTAATAAAATAAATTAATTAAAAATGAGAAAAATACCTTCCCTACTAAAAAACAAGACACACAATAGACATTTATTGTATTTCTCCCACCCTCCAACACATTCCATCCTCCCTATCCCACGTCTTACCTTCACACACTATCTACTCCACCCTCAAACACACCCCATCCCACCATCCATAGCTCCTACCCCATCAACCTACACATTATATTCCACTTAAAAATGATAAAATGTCTTCCTTACTAAAAGAAAAATTGTACAACTGATAAACATTTTCAAATAAAATAAAAATTTTAAAAGTGAAGGACTAGAAAACATATAATGCCTAAGGGGTGGTGGGTAGGTGCGGGTGTGATGCAAGAAGGGAAGATAGACCGGGTCACTTGCCACAACCCATTACTAATGTGCAATGAGGCATAACTATGAAAAACATAAGTTGTAGAAAGCTTTGCAAATTTGTTTTTTCCTGTAGTAAAAGACAGGAAATGGGCATGAAAATCAACAAGGAAGTAAAGTTCACTTCATTTTGTAACTGATTTGGCATATATAAACAAAAATTGCAAAACATATTTAATGTTTATTCTTCTCCAAAAATAAAATTTGGAAATCATACATTTTTCTAGCAGAAGGTCTAAAAAGCTCCACTTTGTACGATCAATTTGTCTTTCAAATTTGATTTTACATTTTTCCCCTCTTCTACATTCAAGACAATAAATTGTCATGAATATTCACAAGTGATCACAAGATAAACACATGTATTCCATTGAAAATTCTATAACAAGCACACCCATGTAATTGTGTCTTCATTTCACTTCACAGTTGATTTCGAGACCTTTATTCTGTCTTTTATAAGAGGAAACAACAAATGGTCTTCTAATTGATACCTCCTCCTCGACCATTCATGAAACCTTATAGTTAATTATTTCTTTTATAATTACTTAAATTTTAATTTAATAACACTGACATTATTTTAAATGTATTACACTACATGATTTGATGTTCACATGCAATGTCATCAAAACTAGTATGAATATATGTGTGTGAGGTCGAACAAATTAACGCCTTATGATTTGATTTCCCAATGAAAATATAATAAGATAATTTCCAAAGAAGAAGAAATTTATTAAACTAGGCTGATATAGAAATGCAAATCATTCATACTCTACCAACAATTGTGGTTAAGAGGCTAATGTAAAGTGTTTGGAGAGTTTAAGAGGGACATTATTGTAGGCCAATTCTTAATATAGTACTAACAAAACAAAAGAAAAAAAATACTCACTCATGTTGTAATTAAGACAATAAAATGTCCAAATTTCTCGTGATACCAATGGAAAAACATAAATAAAAACCTTAAACAAAACCATATAGAGCTTGTAATGTTATCACGACCCAATCCTAGGGCCTAGATGTGACACGGTGAATGGAGAGCCCAAAGGGACCCCAAACAAGCCTCTTAGCATAAAAATCACACATCCTTGGTCGCGAAAGCAAAGTAAACAACAACAAAAGATAAAATAAAAAGGGAATGGGACTAAGGGAAGTCTTTGATAATCATAAAAGCATATAAGAGTCAAGCTCATAGCATAAGTACATCATAATAAGCAACACCTCTAACATGGAATGGAATGGGGGCCAAGACATTTTTTGAGCTCACCCTCATACTAACAAGTGTTCAACATTATGAAGTCTCAAATAGTAAGAGTAATGAAGATAGTGTCCTTGGACTATAGGACTTACTAATGCTTATCTCTGATGTATCAAACTAACCACGTAGAGGATGATCAAAAGGTGCTCTTGTCCCTACATTATAATATTATGTAGGCATAGACTATGCATTAGTACATTTGAATGTAATAAGTATGTGTGATGCAATGCAACAAGACATAAGCCAATATAGTAAAAATGCATAATCATAAGCAATGAATATATAAAATCTCAACATGGCATATATGATCAATGCTTGCAGTAAAATGTGCTTGTAAAACATTCAACTTACATAGTACATGATACTTATATAAGATACATAATCTCAAAATGGCATGCATGATCAATGCTCATAATAAAAGATGATTGTATATTATTCATCTTACACACATATAAATACCATAAATATGTGGGAAAAGATCTTAATCGACATAGGCCAAGTAGCTACAACTTGGAATCCAAGGCAGACACCCCCTCGGTTAGGTGGTTTACTTGCTAAGGCAAACCAAACATGATAAAAGGACTAGATGGATCCACTAGTATAGTAAAGGTAATAATCATAATCCTATGGTGACATATATTTTAGCGACTAAAGACTTTATATAAGGACCCCTTGAGTCGAACCCCCATCTTACGCCTCAATCGGGGCAAATTCAAATCCCATGGAATACTTAAAATAATCATAACTTGTATAACTTGTAAGAAACATGAAAATATGACCTGCGTATCCCTTGAAGCATGCTTGACATCTAGTAGTGAGCCTAACTTGAACATGAGAGTAGATCATAATTATAGATGAACCCTTGCTTTAACATGAATGGCTCACAAGAGGTAAAATTCTTGAATTATGGCTTAACATGATACTTGTAAAATCACAGATACTTTTCATGAATTCAATACATATTTGAAACCTCTTAATAATCATAAAGTCACTTGACCTTTAAATCCTGTAATAGATCATTAATAACTTGAGAATTCTTGTCATGTCATTTTATCAAACACTTGGTGGGTTCATGATACTTGTTCAAATTCACGTAATTCAAGAGTGAAATAATATGAGTAAACTCAATGCAAATCAACCCACCAACATATAGGGTACCTTGAAATCTAATACAAAGTATCATGATAATTCATAGTTTCATAGCTCAAAACATGTATAGTCTCAATAAACAAAATCAATTCATGGTATAAGCTTGAAATAGATAGTCATTCTTAATCAATCAATATTTCATAAAACCCTAACATTATTTATGCTATAATCTATAATGAGAGATACCCATAGGTAATACAACTTGAAAACATGCAATTTTCATAAAAAAGGGAAGGTTGGGCTCCATAGGTGAAAGGACCCAATGGATGAAACCTATATATCTTAAACCTTGAATTCTTAGAGGTGAGCTTGAAGAAGTTTTAGAGCTTGAAATGAATCCTTCAATCCCAAAGTTGAGCTTAAGATCCTGAGATTTGAATGAGAGAATTGATAGATGAAACAACCCCAAAAAGTACCCGAAAATGTGTCTTGAAAGTACCTAGAATTGTAATTTCCATTTATCTTAAAGTTCGAGCGTGATATCAATAATCCAACTTCATATTCTTGATCAGGGGCCAAAATTGAGTGGGGAATGGGTCTAACCATGATTTTTGAGAATCGTATCAAAATTTGAAAATTGCAAAATACGATTTCTAGAGAGCACTGCGCGCCGCTAGTGTGATGCGGTTGGGGTGTGCCACAGTGTTAATTTTGTTTAGTTTTTCATCTCTATCCTAGTCTTTTGGGTCTTGGGCCTAAATCTTCGCATGCATGAAAACACTTATGTTTAGCCATATTTCACCTTCATATCATATAAGACATTCCCCAATACTCCCTCAAACACTTAGACAAATATTTCACCTCAAAATTCAATTGACAAAACACATCTGGATCTTAAGGATTTCATTCAAGCTTCAAGTCTCCATTTCCAATCTTCATCAAGTAATTCTCAAAAATTAAAGTTTGTGGATTTCAACCATTAGGTCCTTTCACCCATGGAGCCTAAGCTTCCTTTTTACCTAAATTACATGTTTCTAAGTTGATTTTACTTATGGGTCTTCTATTGTGAACGTAACTATGAACTATGTTGGAGTTTTGTAAAGTTGTGATTGTTTATGCATGTTTTGAGATATGAATCTTAGATATATCTTGATATTTGATGAAGGATTTTGATGTACATTGCATGGGGGTATTACCAATTGTTGGCAGGTGGTTTTATATTAAATTTACTTGCATGATTTCACTCTTTAATTGCATGGTTTTACACTAGCATTACACACCCACCACGTGTCTGATTAAATGTCTGGTTAATGTATGTTGAGTTGTTGAAGGCCTAATGTTTGGCATATGAGTTAAGTGACTCTATGATGATGAAATGATGATATGTTTGTGTTGATTTCATGAAAAGTATCTACAGTGTTGTGAGTTGACCATAGCCAATTGAGGGGTGATGCCTCAATAACCTCGGATAGGGGTCATAATCCATCAGCTAATTGAGGGGTTGATACCTCAATCACTTTCGACGAAGGGTGGTCATATCCATCAACCAATTGAGGGCTTAATACCTTAATCACCTCGGATGGGGGTGGTAAGCCATCAACCAATTAAAGGGTCTAAACCTCAATCACATCCGATGGAGGGTGGTCATGTCCATCAACCAATTGAGGGGTTGATTCTTCAATCACTTCTAAGGGGTAGTCTACCTTAGATTCTAACTACTAAGTTGCTTGGTCTATGATGATGGCCTATTCCTACACATGTAATATGTTCTATATATAAGCATGTTTACTTCAAGTATCATTCATGCATGTCATATTGTTATATGTTCATCTATTGCCTAATTATGCATCTTGACTATGTTGCCTATCTATTGTTGCATTACATCCTACATAATAGTACATTCAAATGTACTAATGCATGCTCTATACCTATATGATGTTACAATGTAGGAACTAGAGCCCCACTTGATCATCCTCTTCCTCCACGTTGCTAGTGTGATATCTCTCAAAGCAAGTTGGTGAGTCCTCAACTTCGAGGACATACTTCTCTTGATATATACTATGTATAGACGTTTTTTTATTGTATGCTTTAACTATGTTGGTGATCTCGTTGCTTGTCTTCACCCCCGTTAAGTTATATGGTTAGAGGTGTTGTTGGACAAGTTATGTAATGACGCTATAAACTTGATTCCCTTTGACTCTTTGATGTTTTGTGATATAAAGGATGTCCCTTAGCCCTGTATCCCCTATTTACTATCTCTTATTGTCGTTTTATTGCTTCCACAACCAAGGATGTGTAATGATATACCAAGAGGCTTGAGTTCGAGTGCTCCATTCGCCGTGTCATCTTTAGTCCCTAGGCTTCGGTCATGAAAATTTCATATCAAAGCACTAGGTTGTTAATGGTCCTCGGCATCCAACACACCATGTTGATTAGAGTCTTATTCATGGTTGTATTGTGCACCATAACTATGAGTAAGAGGCTACAAGATGTTTTAGGAAATGTTTCCCTTATTCTTACTCTATGTCGTGCTAAAGAAGTTAAGGTGAGGTTCCCCCTACCCAATGATTGTTCTTCGCTATGCTAGATCATGCCTAGAACAAAAGGAAGAAGATCCCCTACATCTAGAAACAACCGGCCCATGGTGAGCTCTGAGATGCTCTTATTTTGCTTGCACAAGTTGTGGTTATTCAAGTCAACTAAGGGACCTAAGCCCCTCATGTTCCTACTCTAGCATCTCAGGTGAGGGACTTTATGAGGATGAACCCATCAGAGATCCATGGGTCTAAAGTGGATGAGAACAATCAAGAATTCATTGATGAGGTATACAAGGTGTTGTCCCACTAATACACCTCCCTCAAGTCTCTATACATCTTTGCAGAATCGGGGTTAATAGAAGATGATGAATTGTGCACCTCCTTCAAGATCAACTACCTTAATTCATCAACATTACGCCCACAAAACCTTCCTTGGTACCTAAGGGCACCTTCTTCCCCTTGGTAGAAAACCTGCACTTTACCATCTTCCACCAAGGCCTTCAACTCTAACAAAGCGGGGTCAAGATCTCTTTTTGACTTTACATCCTCAATTAAAGAAGATTAGGACCATCAACAACCACTACATCACCATTTTTCATTTCAAAGAAGATTTAGAACCATCAATAACCACTACACCACCATTTCCCATTTCATCCAACCTAACCCCCAATCTAGCAAACTGGTGAACTTCTCTAGCTACCTCTTTGACAGCATCATCAATATGAGCTAGATTACCCATGGACACTCTATTCAGAGCATCGACCACAACATTAGTTTTTCCGGGTGATAATGCATACTCATATTATAATCTTTAAGGAGCTCTAACAACCTTCATTGTCTTAAGTAATGATATTTTTGGGTGAACATATATTGGAGACTCTTATGGTCGGTAAACACATCAATATGGACTCAATACAAATAGTGATGCTAAATTTTCAAAGCATACACCATGGCTGCCATTTTAAGATCATGGGTAGGATAATTCTTCTCATGCACCTTAAGTCGTCTAGAGGCGTATGCTGTCACCTTGCCATTTTGCATCAAAACACACCCCAAACCAATTCTTGAGTCATCATAATGTACCACAAACACTTCCAGCAGTGCCAAGACAGGAGCAGAGACATGCTTATCTTTCAAAGTTTGGAAACTCTTTCATATTCATCGATCCACATAAATTTTGCGTTCTTATGGGTCAACTTGGTCATAGGGGAAACAATAGAGGAGAAACCACTCCCTGACCTATCATAGTAACCCTTCAAACCCAATATAATCCTAATATCCGTTGGAGTCAAAGGTCTAGGCCCATTCCTTATCACCTCTATCTTCTTAGGATCCATCTTAATACCATCACCCGACACCACATGCCCTAGAAAAGTAATCTCTTTCAACCAAAACTCATATTTTTTCATATTTAGCAAACAACCATTCCTCTCTCATAATTTGCGACACCACCCTCAAGTGATTCACATGCTCTTTATGACTATGTGAATAAATGAGTATATCATCAATAAAGATACCACAAACATCTCAAGGTAGGGTCAAAAGGCCCTATTCATGAGATCCATAAATATAGCCAGTTCATTGGACGACCCAAAGAGCATAACCACAAACTCAAAGATGTCAAGGTAGGGTTTAAAGACCCTATTCATGAGATCCATAAATATAGCCAGTTCATTGGACGACCCAAAGAGCATAACCACAAACTCAAAGTGGCCATACCTAGTCTGAAAAGCTATCTTAGGAATATCACACTCCCTCACCTTCACTTGGTGGTATCCAGAGTGAAGATTAGTCTTAGAAAAGTGACCAGCCCTTTCTAGTTGATCAAAAAGGTCATCAATCCTTGGTAGAGGGCACTTGTTCTTTATGGTAACCCTATTAAGTTGTTGGTAATCAAAGAACATTCTAAGAGAGCCATCTTTTTTCTTTACAAATAACACCGGTGCACCCCAAGGTGACTTACTAGGCCTTATGTAACCCTTCCCCAACAAATCCCTTAATTGATCCTTTAACTTTTTCAATTCTGTCAGGGCCATATAGTTAGGGGGAACAGAAATGGGTTGAGTATCGGGAAGGAGGTCTATAACAATGTATATTTACCTTTCGGGAGGAACACTGGGAAGCTCATAGAGAAAGATATCAAGAAACTCATTAACCACTAGAATCGATTCAATAGGAAGGAATTTTGACTCACCATCCCTAACCCTCACAAGATGATAAAGGCAACCCTTAGAAATCAACTTTTCGGCTTTAAGACAAGAAATGAATCTACCCTTGACCATTACATCACCACTTTCCCACTCATGAACAAGCTCATTAGGGATTTTAAATTTAACTCTATGGGTTCTACAGTTAGTAGAAGCGTAATGTGCATGCAACCTATCCATCTCAAGAATGACATTAAAATCCACCATATCTAATTCAACATAATCACAAGGCAAAAATTTATTCAATATGAACACGGGACAATTTCTATAGACTCTTTTAGGAATAATGTACTCACCAATATGGGTAGATACTTCATATGGTTCACACAATAATTTGGGACTCACATGAAGCTTTTTTGGCAAAAAAAGAAGTAATGAAAGAAAGAGTGGCACCCGGATCTATCAATGCGTACACATCAAAATCAAAAACCTTTAACATATTGGTGACAACATCTGGCGCCTCATCCACCCTTTTCCTTCCTTGAAGAGCATAGAATCTATTTTATGTTTGAGCGCCCCTTTGTTGGCTTCCCTTTGCCCTAGGACCTGTATCAGCTACTTGGCCTTGTGGATGACCATCTCTACCTTTCTTTTGAGTGTGAGGACAATCAATAACCTTGTGACCCACTTCACCACAACCAAAGCAAGCATTGGAATTTTCCAAGCATAGGCCATTTTTGACACCTTGGGCATCTAGGATTTGTCATTCCTCTATTACCACCTTGGAATCTTGGGTTAGACACCTGATCATTGGCAAACCTTTTGTTAGAAGCATTGGATGACCCTTGGTCTTGGAACTTGTGGCCTTGAGGAAATCGGCCACCTTTGGAACCTTCAAAACCACATTCAAAATAAGCCCTCTTGGACTCACTACTTCTTCTTTTTCTAAGCTTTCTCTCCTCTAGTTATTCGGCATATATCATGAGACAGGAGAAATCCATATCATTCACTAGCACGATAGTACAACACTCTTCATTAACCAAGTTGGACATCCCCGACACAATTTTATTCATCACTAATCTAGGTTCGGCAACCAAATATGGAGCATACTTGGAGAGCTTATTGAACTTGAGAGCATACTCCCTCACACTCATGGAACCATGCTTAAGGTTCATCAAATCCACCATATGAGCCTCTCTTAGATCGATAGGAAATAACTGGTTAAGGAATGTGTCTTTGAACTTCTCCAAGGAATAACATCATCACCTTTTCTCTCCAATTTCCATTGGGGGAAAGAAATTTGGGCCACACCTTTGAGTTAGTAGGCCTCTAAATCTGCTTTCTCCTCCTAATTGGCCCACATGGTAGATAACTCTTATATACCTCATTGATGAACTCGTGGGGATCATCTTCTAGCTTGGATCCATCAAACTCCACAGGGTTCATTCTTGTGAAATACCTTACCCTAGAGACTAGAGTGGGAGCAATAGGGGCTTGGGCCCCTTAGTTTATTTGGTTGGTCATAGCACGTGCCAGCATTATGATAGCATCTCAGAACTCTTCTTGGGCTACCCTTCCATCTTGAGGAGCTTGAGGAGCGGGAGGGGCGAGTTGCTCCTCGGGAGTACGGGCTCTCCTTAGTCTTCCCCTTAAAGCCGGCATGATGTTAAAGGAAATAAGAGCATTCAATAGGGTAAAAGCCTTATAGTTATAGCTAGAGCACGATATAGGCCATAAAGAAGTGAAACATTGCCTAAAATGCCTCATAGCCCCCATTCATAGTTGTAGTAGAATTCACAACCATGAATAAGACTCTAATGGATGCGGTATGTTGGATTTCCAAGGACCATTAACAACTTAATGCTTTTATACCATGTTTTTCATAACCCAAGCCTAGGGCCTAGATGTGACACGGCGAATGGGGAATCCAAAGGGACCCTAAACCAGCCTCTTAGCATATCAATCACTCATCTTTGGTCGCTGAAGCAAAGTAAACAACAACAAGCAATAAAATAAAAGGGGAGCAACACTAAGGGATGTCTTTGATAATCATAAAAACATACAAGTGTCAAGCTCATAACATATGTACATCATTATATCCAACAACACCTCTAACATGGAATGGAGCAGGGGCTAAGACACTTTCCAGGCTCACCCTCATAATACAAACTGCTCAACATAAACAAGTCTCAAATAGCAAGAGTAATGTACATAGTACCCTTGGACTTGAGGATCACCAATGCGTATCTTCGAAGTACCGAACTAACCACTTGAAGGATGATCAAAAGTTGCTCTGGTCCATTCATGGTAATATCATCTAGGTATAGAGTGTGCATTAGTACATTTGAATATACTATGTATATATGGGATGCAATGCAATAAGACATAAGAAAATATAGGAGAAATGCATAATCATAAGTAATAGATATATAATCTAAATAAGGCATGCATGATCAATGCTCATAATAAAAAATGTTTGTACATTATTTATCTTACACACATATATATAGTATACATATGTGGAAGCAATCTTAACAAACATAGACCAAGTAGCTAAAACTTATAATCCAAGGAATGATACCCCCTCGGTCAGGTGGACAGGCATGACACCCCCCGACTAGGTGTGGTCAACTTGCCAAGGCAAACAAAAACATGATAACTTGAGTGGATGGATTCACTAGTATAGTAAGTGTAATAATCATAAACCTATGGGGGCACATAGTTTAGAGACTAAATGCTTTATATAAGGACTCCTTGAGTCGAGCTGTTAAGCCTCACTCGGTGCTATGTCAAATCCCATGGAATACTTGAAATGATTATAACTTGTATAACTTTTAAGAAACATGGAAACATGACATGAGCAGCTCATGAAATATTCTTGACGTCTAGTAGTGAGCCTAACTTGAACATGAGAGTAGATCATAATCACACATGAACCCTTGCTTTAACATGAATGACTCATAAGAGGTAAAAATCTTGAATCAGGGCTTAACTTGATACTTGTAAAATCGTTGATAATTTTCATGAATTCATTACATATTTGAAAGCCCTTAATCATTATAAAGTCACTTGGCTTATAAATCTTGTAATAGATCATCAATAACTTGAGATTTCTTGGCATGTCATTTTATCAAAAACTTGGTGGGTTTATGATACTTGTTCAAAATCATGCAATTCAAGAGTGAAACAAGATGAGTAAAGTTAATGTAAATCAACCCACCAACATATAGTAAAACCCTTATATAGGGTACCTGGAAATCCATTACAAAGGCGCATGATAATTCATAGTTTCATAGCTTAAAACATGTATAGTCTCAATAGATAAAATCAATTTATGGTATAAGCTTGAAATAGATAGTCATATTTAATCAATTAATATTTCATAAAACTCCAACATGATTTATTTTCATAATCAATGATAAGAGATACTCATACGTAATACAACTTTAAAACATACATTTTTCATAAAAAGGGAAGATTGGGCTCCATGGGTGAAAGGATCCAATGGATGAAACCCACATACCTTAAACCTTGAGTTCATAGAGGTGAGCTTGAAGTAGTTTTAGAGCTTGAAATGAATCCTTGAGTCTCAAAGTTGAGGTTGAGATCCTTAAAATTGAATGAGAGGATTGATAGAGTCTTAGAGGGGTTTGAGAGAGGTTTTCGTGAGATATAGGGTTGAAAAATAGCTAATTATGGGTGATTTCATGCTTAAGTGGGCATGGGGCTATGACCCCAATGCCCTTGGCCAAAATAAAAAAAGTAAAGAAATTTTATACTGGTCCGCATCAAGTCTGCTACATGGACCAAATGCGTAGGAGAAAGTACACTGCCCTATGCCAGGCTGTATCGCGCTTGGGGCACGGATGCTCTATAGAAATCAGAAATTAGCAAAAATTATTTTTTGCTACGGGTCCTCTAAAATCTGGGTTATACCTATTTCCCCCTCAATTTTGACCCCTGATTGATACTATGAAGTTGGATTTTTGATAACACACAAATTTTGAGATATATGGAAATTATGATTATGGGCATTCTGAAGCACATTTTTGGGGCATTTCAAATGTGCCCTAATTCTTTCCAACTAGTCTGAGCAGATTCAGAGAAGACTGAGAAAAAGGCTGAGAAAATTCATTAGAAGAGACTACGAAGGCCATCTACGACCTATAGAGTAATCCACGACCCATAAATGAAGTCTCGTAGGTCACCCAGCTAACTTCGTAAATTTTTCTGAATCTAAGGCCTATGCATGAGATAATATTTGACCCGTACATTAATCCATAACCCATAGATTAGGTTTTGTAGATTGTTGGTTCGAAAATTAATTTTTTAGTATATTGAGTTATGAATTGTCAAATGACCCATAGAAGGATTTACCACCCCTAGAAGAGGTTTCATAGGACCTATGTCAAATTTTAGTAACTCAAACTTTTGGAAACTTAACCTATAAAAGGTCATCTACGGCCCATAAAAAGAACCATGGCCCATAGATGTAGTTTCGTGGTTCTTGTTGGTATTTTTTAAGAAGGGTATTTTTATCTATTCCTATCCCTTTTAGTCAAAGACCATGATAATTTAGACTTGGTTTAGACCGCTTATCAGTACCCTAAGGGTATTACTCTAAAAAACACTTAAGAAATTCTAGAGAGCAGCGAGGAATTAGAGAAAGTTAGGGTTTCCAGAATTGAACAAAGGATCTCTAAGAGTTGACTATTTTTCGAAATTTCTAGGTATGTATGGCTAAATTAAAACTTGGAGTGTGTTCCCCTATGTGCCCCTATTGATGATGATAGTAAGATTTTGAATGTATTGAGTCCCTATGCAGGATTCCTTGAATGTTTTCTTGCAAATTATGAACACTATGTATTTTCATATGTTAATGATCATCATAAACCTGATTTTACTAATTAAGTACTTTTCAAGAGTTATTTTAGAAATCCTATATATTACTTATAAACAATTTCATGAGTAAATATAGGGACTAAGTCCAGAGCCTTGATTTAGGAATATTTAATGTGATTGTGATTGAGAATGATGATACATTGATAGAACTTGATGATCTAACGAGTCTTCAAATTTGAACTCTAAGATTTGCCTAAATTGAGAGTTCACCTATTTGATTGTCTATTTTCTCTTGAATGATTGACTTGATGAAATTGATGAGCTAAAAGAGTCCATTATGAGACTCTCTAATTCTTTGACTGAAGTTAATCAATGTTTTATAAGCATTGAGTCTTGGTGGGGGTACCGAGCATCGAATTGGTTAAAAGTAAGTCCAACTCAAACTTAATTACTATGTCACCAAATGTAAGAGCGAATTAAAATTGCTAAGTCGAAGGATTCCTTTTTGATAGGTCCTTGGAAGAATAAAGGACTCATTTTATTTGATCTGAGCCACTATGTATCGATTCGGTCTTCACCCTGGCAAGTACTGAGCTTTTGTGGCAACATCAATGAGATTGTTATATTATCACTGACACATAGGTGATTATTGTTTGATGAGAGAAATTCCCAGATAGGTTCTATATTG
>DF357336.1:141248-190530 GCA_000787875.1 Solanum virginianum | reverse complement strand
AAGCTGACCAAGAAATATGCCTTTGTCAGTTCTTTCAACTTCCAATCCTAGAAAGTGCTTCAATTCTCCAAGCTCTTTCATTTGAAATCTAATTGACAGGTTTGTCCTTGTTCGTTGAATCTCATCTTTTTCATCTCCAGTGATGATCAAATCATCCACATATATGAGGACAACTGATAACTTACCTCCTTGAACTTTCACGAACAAACTCGAATTTGCCGGGGCAACATGATAACTACTCTGAACTAAAAATTGCACAATCTTCCCGTACCATGCTTTGGGCACCTATTTCAAGCCATATAAAGCCTTTTTCAATTTGCACACAAAATATGGTTTCTCCTGATTCGTAAATCCTTGGGGTTGATTGATATAGATGTCATGATCAAGCTCCCCGTGAAGAAATGTATTCTTCATATCCATCTTCTATAATATCCATGACTTACTAGCTGCAAGTGATAGTAAGACACGAACTGTAGTAATCTTTGCCACTGGACTGAATGTCTCATCATAGTCAATTCCATACTCCTGAGAGAACCCCCGAATAACTAGTCGAGCCTTGTATCTCTCGATCATACCGTCAGGATGAATCTTTAATTTGTACTCCTATTTGCAGGTTATGGGTTTAACACCTCCAGGTTTTGGCACCAAATCCCAAGTCTGATTTTGTTTTAGTGCCAAAATCTCTTCCTCCATGGCTTTCCTCCACTCTGGACTCTTTGAAGCTTCTTCAAAGGTAGTTGGCTCCTTGATCTCAGCATATGAAGCTTCTATGTACTTCGGATTTGGCCTCCTATCTCTAGTAGACCTTCTTAATTGACCTTGTGATGGCTCTACATGCTCTTCCGGTTGAATAGCCTGCACCTCCTCTGGTGTTTCATGAATTCCTGTTCTCCAAGGACTTCTTGACTTAGACCGGTCCTCCGACACTTGTGGTTTTTCATTTATTGAAGATTTTGGTTCCTCCGATTCTTCTTGGTTACCACCATCTTGAGAGGAATCTAGCTTCAACTTAAGCTTTTCTTGAAGCTCTTGGGTATCTGGTAATGCCGCCTTATTTGCCCACCATGATGATGCCTCATCAAATACAACATTTCGTGAGACATAAGTTCTGTTGGTATTGGGATCACAATATCTCCAACCTTTCTTCTGTTCGTCGTATCCCACAAAGATGCAGCGTATAGCCTTCTTGTCAAACTTGCTTCGGTGTTCATCAACTATAAACACATAGCACACACATCCAAATACCTTGAAGTAATTGACAGTTGGCTTAACATTCTTCAACTTTTCAAATGGTGAGACAAATCCTAGTCTCGGCTGGGGTAGCCTGTTTGTGATATAGACTACCGTATTCATGCATTCTGCCCAGAATCTTGCATCCACATTCTTGGCATGTAGAAGACTTCTACATGTCTCTGCTAGGTGACGATTCTTCCTTTCTGCTACTCCATTTTGTTGTGGGGTATTTGCACAAGTGAGTTGTCTCCGAATATTACACTCCTTCAAATAGCTAGTGAACTCCTTTGAAGTGTATTCTCCTCCATTATCAGTACGAAGACATTTTATCTTCTTCCCTAACTCACGTTCCACCATATCTTTGAATTCTTTGAATTTCTCGAAAGCCTCACTTTTATCCTTCAAGAAATACACCCATACATATCTTGAGTAGTCATCAATGAAGGTTATCATATATTGATAACCACGGGTTGATGGCTGTCTGATCTTCCCGAGTAGATCTGAGTGGACCAGCTCTAGCGACTCCTTAGCCATAAACTTTGACTCCTTATAAGGCAATTGATGAGCTTTACCATATTGTCATCCTGCACATACAATGTGCCATAAATTTTGACTCCTTATAAGGCAATTGATGAGCTTTACCATATTGATATCCTGCACATACAATGTCATTGCGTATCTCGAGTTTTGAAAGTCCCTTCACCATCAAATTTTTCATCATGATCTTCAATTTCCCATAATTGAAACTTAATCATGGCCATACCTCCATGGCAGCTTTGTCTTGCTAATATGTGCAATTGGCATATGTGTGTTTTTTGCTATTACAACAACACAATCACCATCATCCTTGGTCATATTCAAGAACTTTGATTGGTCTCCTGTCATATGATTGAAACATCCTGAATCAATAATCCAATCATTCTTGTAATTGAGGGAGTACTCGTCGACCGTCGTTAGTGCAAATTCGTCAATAGGACGTTTTCCTCGTACATCAGCAACATTCGTTTCCTCCACAAAGAAGGATGTTTCAAAGTCCCAATCTTTTTCATTAGAACTCTCATTCTTGGAAGACGTTGCAGCATTTCCTTCGACTTTCTTAGACCAGCAATTCTTTGCATAATGTCCCTTCTTGCCACAATTATAACATTCGTCACTTTGATGATCTTTTGGTTGCCACCGATTTTGATTTCTACCACCGGCTTGAGCTCCTCGAGCTCCCCCTGATTGGACACCCCTACCTTGATTTCCTGGTACACCTCGATCTTGACCTCCAAATCTCCCAGCACCACGTCCTCGTCCTCGACCTCGACCGCATCCTCGCCCGTCTCTTCTATTTGTGAAAAGGGCAGTCTCCTCACGAGTGGTGGGTCGACTAGACGTGGATTTGTCTAGATCCTCTTCGTCGATTAGCAAATTCTCTAAATCTGCTAATGTTGGCTTGGTGGCCCAGCCCCGAGTTGCCGTGACAATACTCTTGTATTCCTATTTCAATCCATGGATGATAATTCTTTTCATCCTGGTTTTTGAAATACTATTCTCTGGATCTAGTTTAGAAATCTCATCACATAGAGATTTCACCTTCAAGAAATATTGACTGATAGACATATTCCTTTGAGAGATTGCCAAAAGCTCATTTTCGAGCCTTTGTAATTTCGCATCATTCTTCTTTGAGAAAATTGATGTCAAAGTATCCCACGCTTCCTTCGGCGTCCGGGCATCTTTGATTCGTTGTAGAAACTCATCTTCTACAGCCACAGTTAAGGCATACATGGCTTTACCAGCCTTAACTTTCCATTTCTTTACAGCGTCAGGATCTGCCGTCGCCTTTTGAGGTGTAACATCTAATGCAGGTGGTGTTGAGGTTGATGTGTCCCTTGGTGGAGTTGTTTCACTTCCATTGACAATATCCCATAAATCCTGTCCGAGCAGGTAAAATTTGATACGGGTACTCCATGACCCATAATTGCTGTTGTTAAGCTTTTCAATGGATGTAGTAAAATCCGCCATGATTTTACAATAAGTTTGCCAACCGTTGAACTTTACTATTCACATGAATAGTAACTGGGTGAATAGTAATCATAGTATCGTATAGTATAACTCTATTGGAAATTGCAATTGTACACCAGGTAACTTCCCAGGAAAGGTAGGTGAGTCACAAGGACTGCTTAAATACCAAATCTTTCCTTAGCCAGAACTTACCTAGACATGTACAGTTAACAATACCAATCTTATTATAATATAACTAATACTCGAAAAACTAACACGGCTCTGATACCAATTGTAGAGAATCACTGGCTAAAATATAGTTGATATATAGAAATACGCAACTATAAATTAACCCAATAACGTTGGCCAATAATAATACTCTCAAGTATATTTCTGGAAACAACTCACAATGTAATACTCAATACAATATTACAGACTACTACACCACTTTTATTTTATATCAAACCACACAACCTCAGAAATGTTCTTCTTCTCTATTTCACTTGACTAATGCTTTCTTTTTTGTGGTGTGTTTTAATATCCAAAATACTACCTCTATTTATAGTAGAAATATGGCCAACATGCCACTGAGCTGCAATTACTTAATAAACAATTGTGTCATACAAATATGAGTATTGGATGTGCTACGTATTAAGTGTAACAAGCTTCATAATCTGTAAACTGAGATCTTAGCATTCATAGTATAAGGGGAGCATTAGATTAGGGCCCTGCATAGGTGTGTGGCAGGTTCCATATGAATAAGCTACGCAAGACAAACATGTGATACTTCTTGAGGAGTATCCCTTGCTCTTGGAATGACTTGCCTATGCATTTTATAATGAAATTATTTTATTTTCAAAACAGACTCTTCTGAAGAACTTTGTGCTATCAACTCTTGCAAAGTTTGTTAATTGTTTTGATTTCTATATTGCAGAAAATTCCATCAAAATTCATTAAACATATGGAAGAAAGGGCTTTCGGAACAACAATTTTGATTGTATGTGCATAAATTACAACATTGGGCCCGTGCACATAAGGGTCACCCCCATCTAGTAATAATATATGATATTTTAGTTGATTAGATTTTGACTATTACTATTTATTGAAATTATTGCAAGAAAGTATGTGAGTTTTAGGATGAAATGAGTGATATATCACTTAAAAATCAATTAAATTGACCTAATAAACACTATTGCTTCTCAATTGGGTGAGGATACAACATATTTGAGTTGAAAATTAAATATGTCGCGAGAGATACAAACTGATCGAGGATAATCCATAACAATATGGGGGTATAAGTTTACTAGTATAAAAAAAAATCAATTTTGTTTCTTTTTGAAAATTTTCTGCGCATAATTAGTGGCGGAATCAGTATTTTCGTCAAGGGTGTTCATGCTTTTAGATGAGCAGGTGAATTTTGTTTATATGAAAAAGTTTTTCGACGAAAAGTATTCATCTAACCACCCTTAAGTGAATGTAGTTACGTCCTTTAACGTTTAGATGGGCTATGAAAGGAATTGTGTATCAAATAGGTGCCCAAAATTTTGGCCTCCAAAACATTATCATTCGGTAGTAACTCGAAAGGAACGTACACTTAAAATCACTTTTTCCTCAACTTTTTGTTTTATTAGTTTTGGTATAACAATGTCAGAGGTAATTTTGTTTTTGGTTGAACTTAATTCAATAACTTTATGAATTTCTTTAACAGGAGATGGAGTGAATGCATATAGTTCAAAACTTGATTGAGAACTTGAATTTGATTGTTGGTGTTGCTAATCGAAAATATTGAGTATAGAACTTTTTCGTGGTGTCTCCTCCATGAAAATTCTTCAAATAATGCCAGAAGAAAAATTAACTAAAAATTAAGATGAATTTGCATCCAATTTGTACGAACGAAAATGTAGAAAAGTAAGAAATGCATCAACAACATATACTTCAGTTCTTCCCTGTTCTTGCCATTGACTTTTTGGTATACGAAAAGTCTAGAAAAAGAGGGAGAAAAGGCACAATAAAGAGTGAATAGAGTGTGGCGCAGCGAATGAGACTGCTCCTTTCTAAATCAAACGTCTTAGGTTCTCGCCCTGCGAATAGAAAAATCTTTGGTAGGGAGTGCTCTCTCCCCAAATAGGACCTTACACGACATGAATTCGGATATAGTCAGACTCCAATATAAACACCAAAATGTGATTGACAATATAAAGAGTAGAGAATAGTTTAAGTTCCCAGAAAATCAGCATGCAAATTAAAAAAGAAAAAAAGCGATTTAAATTAATAAAATATTATGATATTATTATGTAGTTGTAATTAAAAATATTACTTTGTAAGTAAATAACAGTATATGCATATATTATTAATAAAATTCTTAAACGGTATATTCTTTCAGTTTTTTCTACTAAAAATTATGTAAATATACATGGATGTAAAGGTGATGTATAAAAGAGGATTTAAGCAAGTACTTTTGTGTGTGTGTGTGTGTATATATATATATATATATATATATATATATATATATTAATTTTGGAATAAGTTATTGTAGATTTGTAACCAAACAGCACTAAAAACTTGTTTTGAAATTGTCTTTCTTTATCCATCACATCAAATTGCCTCTCAAAGTTGTGTTCACCTGAAAAAAGTATGATTAAATTTGTATCCGAAGTTTAAAGCACATAAATTAAATTGATCGAGATAATAAAATGAATAAGGTACAAAAAAATGTAAATAAGAAATAAGCTAAAACAATTTGATTGAAGTTAGAAGATTAAGCAATTGTAACATGTTTTCGTCTAATTCTAGTGACATCTGAGAATAACTCTGGACAAACTCGATAAATATCAAATAGTTCAGAAAAATACTTTTGTTCATTTCAGTACAAACTTTTGTATTAGTAGTGAAGTAGCTCCTTTGAACTTAAATGCCTCTTACATGAAAAAATAGATAATAAAAGTTCAGAGTTGAAAATTCAGATGAAAAAAAAAACTTTAAGATTTTCAATCAACATATATAGATGCATTGCTTTTTATTTCATATAGAAGATTTAGTTTTTCTTTACAAAATAAGAAGTTGAATAAAATAAATGGAGGGACAGGAAGGACATCACACTACCATGTAAAGTTTTAGTTTTTTACTTCAATTCTGCCTCTTTGTCTCCCTAAACCATAAAAAATAGGCAGAACAAATAGTGAAAAAATAAAAATTGGACAACTATTTACTAGGAAGTATGTTCATCCAAGAACTCGAAGTATCATCTCATCTGGCTCACCCTCGAGCAAAGAATGATAAGCATCCTTGTAAAGGATCAGTTTCTTGTCTGAACTACTTGCCTTCTCGTACAATGCTTTGCTGATGGATGGATCGGTTACACTATCATTCTCTCCGTGCAATATTAGCAATGGCAGGGAGACCTACAAAATCGTAAAACTGTCAGTTATTATTTGTATTTCTTGCCTATTGAAGAGTAAGGTTAGAGAGAAGTATATCACCCATGAGTGGTGACAGTTAATGCTTCCATGAAGCAGGAAAAAACCAAGTTAAACAAGCATCACAAGGATGAGGAACAAAAAGCGAATGCTGCCATCAGTATTCGCTTAGAAGTTCAAGTTTTCAATTATCGCACACAAAGGCACAAGGTCCTGCGCACAAGGTCCAATCAGTAATGAAAGCTAAATATGCACGGTTATAATCAAACAGAAAATGGAAAAAATGTGACACCTTATCTAGTTGTTTCTCTATCTCCCGGGTGGTATTCAGTAACTCCACTGCAGTTTTTAGACGGGGTTTGTGCTTGTAAGCAGCCTGCATGCAGAAGAAAACATACATTATAACATGAAATTGTGCGAGACACGTACATGTTGAAAATGCTTTTTCAGGTGAATGAGATAGCTAATGGAGACTATAAATTCCTAAACGACCCCAGCGCTACTAACCTCTAGTATCCTGTATATCCTAAAATCATCATACGTCTAAGAGCTGTTACAGAATAGAAAGACCACATACCTGTTCTCTCTTCTTCACTTCTCTGAATGCTAACTCTGCTAGATCCTGCTGCGGAACTAACTTTTGCTTTGGAAGAAATTTTGCTACGCCAACTAGAATTTGTGTAACTAACCATGGTGGTACCATGTCATCTGCAATCTGTACAGCAATACCAGTCATCACTCAAAACTATGGATCTAATTAACATCAATTAGAATTGAGAAAAATCTCCAGAAACTTACTTTGCACATCGGTGCGAGAAGAACAACACCATTCCATGCATCAGGTGCACCTTCAGAGCAACTGCTCCACCCATTGATTCCCCAAATAGGAAGCTTGGTAGGTTACATATCTCTGGATTTTCTGCAGCCAGCATTTAACTGTCAATTTCTTTTTCAGTAGGGTGTCAAGAAGAATAAGATATAATTAGGTTATTTCCAATATTTGATTTTGGGACCTCTTTTGTAGAGCATGTCACAATATCAACATGTATATGAGACGTCATTTCCTCTAGACAGTTCTATTTCGGATAATACATCAAAATGAAGAATTTGGTTAGTACAGCTTATGTTTTATGTTTTCGTCCAATGTAGGACAACATATGTGCTGTAAAGCTCTATTCCCCCATCTCCATAAATAAGCAACACCCTGCATATGGCATGCCTAAAAATCTAACTTCTCTGGGATGAAAGATGAATATATTCTATTTCACTATTTGGCTGCCCCAACAGATGACATATCATAATGGTTCGACTTGACTAATAGTGACCAAGTTCCAACAGGGTCAGCATGCCCAATGTTCAAAGACCCCGCAAATACTAAGAAGGTCAACTCAAATGACTGAAAATAATTTGGTTTCATTCGACTGCCAAACAAGCTCCCCCTTTTTTCTCGATGAATTTCCATAAGCTCCATTATAGGTTATCTCAATATAATTAAGGGGATTAAAAAATGCTCTATTGTGTCTAGGGGATGGCAGAATCTTTTATTTATTACAAAATCTTGACCTTCATCGAAAATCTTGTCAAATTGTTTGACACGAGAACAAAAATGCTTGTATATATAGTTGATGTATCCTAGTTTTTTTTTCCTTTAAATCAAATAATATAAATTTTAATTAATATTTTTTATTATATTAATATGATATGAAAAAAATTATAATTTATAGTATTTTTTTTCTATGATTTTTGAATATATCAATATTTATTTTAAATTAATACAATATGATGGATGTCAACATCTGACTCCTTGACTAGTAAAACTCCTTTTTTCCTCGAAGTCTACTTTTCTCATAAATGTTCTCTATTTGGAAAAAATATTAAGTAATTGAATAAACATAACATTTGAAATTGAGGTTGAATATTAGTGCGCGTTTGACTATAAAAACTACTGTGTTAAAAATTTTGAAAATCAAAATTGAAGTTATGGGAAAATTTTGAAGTTAGAGTTGAAGTTATGATTTATCGTACTCTTTTATAAATAATAATCTAGTAAGAATTTAAGTGTGTTTTATTTTAGATATGTTTATCCCAAATCAAGTTTCATATTTTTTCTTTTTTGATGGATAATCATTCCTCGAAAAAATTCATCTCTTTTCAACCTTTAAAATCCCTTTGAGCCGTGATAAGAAGTGGCGAAACGCACTCAATAATTACACTAGTTTCGAATCTTCGTCTTGCCATTCCTCTTGTCACGAGCGTGACAACAATTTTTAAGCATCTAAGAGTCATAAGTTATAAGCACTCCTCTGTCCTAAACCAGAGATCTTGAGTCATTTATGATATAATTCATAAATTGGAGAATTTTTTTATCATTAACCTAATAAGGTCTTAAAAAGTTATAGAATGGTTATTCGCATCCTTTATAGTTGTTGCAGTTCTTCTTTTAGAGTCCGTTAAATGACTTTCAAACTGAATTTTGACTAACATTTTAAAATATATTTTTCATCATATTGATATGAAAAGTATTCTAATATAATTTTTTTAATATCTTAGATTTTATTCTTAAATATATTAAATTAATATAATCTATTTTATTTTTAAAAATTAACCAAATTAATAATTTAAAAGTATAATATGACCACCACCGAAAGAAATGGAGGGAGTAGCTAGCTTTTATTTGGTCTTCTTCCTTTCCAAATTACATGAAAAGGAAAGAAATTAAGAAGCATTAGATTTTGTGGTCTCTTTTTATTGTTTTCGTAACGTAGCCGTTACTATTTTGACTTAAATTTTCTTTCTTAAGGCTTTGACAACTATAAATGTTAAAATTTGACAGTGGAAATAATTGATATATATTCATATTGAGATGTTGAATATTGTATTTTTGAATGACATCATTTATAACATCAGCAAGCCCATTTATCCTTATAAAATTTCGTGTCCCATGAAAACATTTCATGTTTTCTTTTCTTTTATTTTTATTAGAGTGATTTTTCAATTAGAGAGCGAGTCCCGAAAAGTATTTGTATGAATTTTTTTTTTTGAATATTTTTATGAGATTATTCTTTAGATATTTGAGATTAATTAGAGTAGTTACATTAATTTCGTACTCTTATTAATATAGTGAAATTGTACCTTTTCTGCTTATGGACTAAATTACACTAATCGAAGCACATTAAAATTTTACACTACATGAGTTCTCAATCGTAGCAGTTTTCAACTTTTTCTTTGTTATTGTATTTGTTTTATATACTTATTTTTGTAATATTTCATTTGAACATACTTTTGCACGTAATGTAAAAATAAGACTATGTATGTATCATCCTTTCCATAACTACTTATATAATTACATTGATAGTGATTAGCTTGTGTAGTTTGGCAATTAGTTGTTGGATAGTATATACTACGTACATATCTTCCTTGCAATAACTACTTAAAGAATTACATTGATAGTGATTAGCTTGTATGGTTTGACAAACTATCTAATAATTAGATAAACATTCTTACGAATCTATTAAATTTATCATGCTTTAAAATAATTAGATATTATCTCAGTAATCAATAATGTTATATCAAATTTTAATCAAGATACACTACTTCTTCAAAATAGCATATTTCAAGTGAGAGATATATTAAGGGTGAATAATTTACTTTGGATTCAATTTAAATAATTACTTTCACAATAGGGTATATTTTGTGCAATTTTCCTTAAAAATAATACTCTCCTCGTTTAAAAAAAAGACATAGTTTGATAAAATATGAAGTTTGAGAAAATATATTTTTTTAATTTATGATACTAAATTAAAGTTATGATAAATATATGAAAATGACCTTCAATCGTGTGACCTTAAACTTACCATGTAGCAAGCTGAAACCAAAGTGGTGCTAAAATAAAAATAAATTATTCTTTTTTAAACATATTAAAAAAAATGAATCATTTCTTTTGAAATGGAGAGTAATATAAAACTAAATAATATAAATATAATGTATTAATTAATTAAAAAAATCAAACAATTAAATCGACGATAATGATAATTCGATAAATACATACATATATAACAAAAAATAAAAAATTCCGAAATCAATAACTATTTTTCCATTCAAATTATAGATTTGGATTCGGATCAGCCCGAGTCCACAGAGTCCAATTTCCATTTCCTCTACGCTATATTCCCGGGTCCCTCCAAAACTACACAACCTGTTATCCATCCAATTTTACAGAGCTGCAAAGTACCACGTCGGAGTTAAAAAACCATGAATACTCTAGCTAACTCCGGCTTCGCCATTGCCGGAATCTTCGCCGCTTGTTCCATTCAGTGGCCTATACGACGCCGTTGCTGTAAAGTTTCCGGTAGAGGATCAGCTTTCGTTCGAGCTCCCCCGAACCGTAGTCCTTCTAGAAGAATCATCTGCATGGCGGTACGTACAATTTTTAGGAATATCTACTTCTGTTTCCCGAGAAAATGAATATAGATAAGCATAATTTGGACAGTCAGAATGAGGAGTGATAAACGAAGAACAAAAAATTAGGAACTATTTTCCTAAATTTTCGCTAATCCGTGTAAATTTAGGAATTCATTTTTAGTGTGTAAACATAGGAATAGGTAATTTCTGTTTTAAGCTTTTTTAGTGTGTAAACATAGGAATAGGTAATTTCTGTTTTAAGCTTTTCTGATGTAATCATTTTTAATGCTGGTTGCCGTATATTGCAGGAACCTTACCTAATTACAAAACTTGAATCAGCTGAGAAAACGTGGAAAGAATTGTCGGTATGCTTCTTTCAGAGTGTTTATGCTTTTTGGACTTCGAAGAGTTTATTGTCTTCATTTTGAATATTGAGTTCTGTTTAATCTGCTTTCTGGATTTGCAAAATGTAAATTTAAGTGAAAATTAGTTCTGCTTAAAGGAAGAAGGTTTGATAGATTGATGGGATGAATCTAAAATTTGCTTGATGGGAAAAATGGTTTAGACCAATTAAAATCAATAAACGTTGTAATATGGTCTTATTGACTTATTCATGTGAATGTCTTCTCAAATATGTAGGCTTTGCAAGATCTAGGCTCAGTATACCATAACATGGTTAGCTAAAAGTTTTAAACTCTAGGCTCAGTATACCATAATATGGTTAGCTAAAAGTTTTGTTTAAATGAAACAGACGAGAGTGATCTGGACCTTAAGTTTGCATTTAAGACTCTCTTAGCAGCGTTACAGTATGATTTGAATAAACAACAACAACATACCTAATGTGATCCCACAAGTGGGTTCGGGGGAAGGTAGGATGCATGCAAACTTTAATCCTACCTTTTACGGGATAGAGAGGATGTTTCCAATTGAACACTCGAAGCATGGTAGCACAAAAGTATGACAACAAAATAACAAGATACATGGTAAATGAAGCAACACCTTATTTGATTTAAATACATATGTTAATTTATTCAAGCAGTTACGACAGAGATATAAGGTGAATTAGGCTTTCATATCATATAATTTGAGATAGGTCTCCTATTTGTCTGGTTCAAATTCTAAGCCTATCTGAAGTGCAGTCAAATTTCTAAATATTTCCTTTATCATGTAGAATGTCCAGAAATTACATTAAAAACTACTGAATCACTTTCAGGTTAAGCTTGCTGATCCAGATGTTGTCTCAAATCCAAGTGAATATCAGAAGTTGGCGCAGTCAATGTCAGAGCTAGATGAAGTACCTCACTAAACTGTCATTTTATCTCCGTTTCTATCGTTGACAAGATATACTCTATTTTATTCACTTTTGTTGCTTTCTTTTTGAGCTAGGTCGTGCTTACATACAGGAAATTCAAGGATTGTGAGAAGCAACTGGAAGAAGCAAAAGGTCAATATTCACTTTTGTGATACTCCTAACATTTTCCTGAAAAGAATTTTATTGCAACTTGCTAGCTCTCCCTCCATGATTTCATTGGATTGCTGCTGCTGTTTGTAGTAATTTATTTATACATATATGTGACAACCTCATCTATTCCTGGCAGCTTTAGCTAAAGAAGCTGGCACCGACGAGGACATGGCTGAGATGGTTGCTTCTGAAATTCAATCCTTGACAGAACAAATCAAAGAGCTAGAGGAGAAGTTTAAGGTTATTACAGTGCTTCAATTGAAGTATTTTTATTTTACGTTTCTTATTTCTGTCTCCAGCTAGTTCTTATATTTACTGTTTTCTATGCATCATTTGTGGGATTATGTTGTTATCCTTCATGATGGCAGTTAATGCTCCTTCCAAGTGACCCTCTCGATGATAGGAATATAATGCTTGAAGGTATATTATTCTTTTACTTTGCCTTATTGTCTTAATTATTTTGTAGAATTTTTTGCTCTGCTTCTTTTTCAGTTTCATGAACACCAAGTAATAATTAAGTGATCCAGATAATAATAAAGTAAAATATTCATAGGAGCTTAATGAGCAGATGTAAAAAGCATGAGTCTTTGCTTGAGATATTTAGAACTGAAACAAAAGATAAGTTTACAGACTCTTTTACTCCACCTCAGTAAAATTAATTGGCCTTGACTGGTTTTCAAAGAGATTAAGAGGAAAGTGGTTCAAATCTGGGAAAGTGGCAAAGTTAATCGAATGATTCACATAAAGTTGAGTTGATATAAATTAGTACTATTTATATTTTCTTAAATTGTTGGAAGGAAAAACTTTTCCAATATAGGAGATAGCTCATAATTTTGGGATGGATAAAATGGGAAGTAAGTCAATTGAAACTTGACTGGGTACCATGCTTCATCGAGTATCCCTTTAAATGGCCACATTTAATTTTACATTTATGTTACTGCTGATTTTATGAAATTGAGCACAACATTCATTGATAGAATCTCAGTGTTTGCAAGCCCTCTAAAAGTTGTCCAGTTTATAAACCTTTGGATGTGGCATGATTACCACTTTTGATTCTAGCACATTAGTAGCTACAAACATTGAAACTTAAGGATTAGTTGGCATGTGATGTGCGTCTGCTGTATGCTGCTTAATTTTGATTTTTGTCACTCCTAATTGTTTAGTTAAGATATCTTCTTCAAGAAAATCGAAAATTCTGGGGATATTTGTCTTAACTCTTTTGTGTTGCAGTCAGGGCAGGTGCTGGTGGGGATGAGGCTGGAATTTGGGCTGGTGATCTTGTAGGTACATGTTCCCTTAGTCCTTCTGGATTCTCCTATATAGATGTTATGCTTTTTCAGATATTGCAAAAAGAAAAGTTTAATCTCTATGTTCATTCAACTCTTGGTACTTGTAACAGTGGCATGAGTTAGACAGTATTATGTTACCTTGTAATATATGACCTTTATGGGTCCAAAGTGCAATAGCTTACAGCTAAGAGATAAATTAATGCGACTTTGAATACTTGGTCGCCATTACATTCCACCCACCAATATAGTCTTTAGGGTATGTTTGCTAGGAGGGATTAGAAGAAAATAATGCATGTATTAAGTATGGTATTAGTAATGCTATGTTTGGTGGGATTTTTGGACCATGTATAACTAATCCATGGTATTAATTAATACCACATACATGGTAGCTAATATCTCCCACTTGGTGGTATTAGCTAATACATTGGATTAATACCATGGGATTAAATACACAGAGAAAAAAATATCCCTCAAATTCTTTTACTTTTTTTTGTTTTCTTGGTTTTATATTTTATATTTGTAGTTTTGTACTAGTAAATTTATTTAAATAAATTAGCTTACAAATTTTATTTATTTGTGAGTTCACATTTTCATAATAAAAATAAATAAATTTACCATGACAGATTGTTAAATTTTATTTATTTGTGAGTTCACATTTTCATAATAAAAATAAATAAATTTACCATGACAGATTGTTAAATTTTATTTATTTGTAGTTTCATATTTACATAATACACAAAAAAATAGAATTTTGACACGTCAATTTTTTTTATAACTAATTTTAGTTGAGAGATTTTATTGATAAAATATAAAGTCCAAATGATGTTAGATATATTTTCAAAGTTGAGTGACCTCGTAAGATATAAATATTATATTAAAATTATAACTTCCAAATTTTTATGTGTAAATATAGATTGTCTATTTTACAATTGTGGGGCATAATTGGAAAGAAACTTTTTATAGAATTTTAAACCAAACACAAAATCAAATGGAAAACAATAAACCAAACATAGGATAAAAAAATATCCCAGCATTACTAATCCCTGCATAACTAATCCCTGTATTACTAATCCCAGTATTAGTAATCCCTGCATTATTTATTTTTGTACCAAACTCCTTAAAGTGTTATTTTATCCATCAAGCTATGACAGAAGCGGTTATTGCTTCCAATATCATGAAATGAAGAACTCATAGCTCATTGCATGGCAAACTAATTCCTTCTTCGCTTTTACATCATTTAGGTGCGTATGTATCAGAAATACAGTGAACGGAACTCTTGGAGGTTTGCTCCAATCTCTTGCTCCGAGGTAAATATGCACTATATTCTAGTTGACATCTACTTTTCAGTTTCTAAAAAGAAATAATTTCTTCCTCTAATCTATTTGACATCATTTTCTTTCAAGACTGAAAAAGGAGGATTTAAAACATATGTGATGGAGATCAAAGGCAACCGAGTCTATAGTAAATTGAAATATGAATCCGGTGTTCATCGAGTTCAACGTGTACCATTAACAGAAACTCAAGGCCGTGTTCACACTTCTACTGCAACAGTTGCTATCATGCCAGAGGTTAGTTATCCGCATGTTCGCTCAAAATTATCTGCTATTTTAGTCTTAGCTCATATGACCATCTTTTTTATGTAATTGTGCTATCTGCAAGTTCATCCAGATGTTGTAGCAATCACATAGCTTGCTGCATCATTTATATCACCATGTAGACCTGAGTAGTTGTCGATCACC
Organism: Solanum virginianum; assembly: GCA_000787875.1. Taxonomy (NCBI): domain Eukaryota; kingdom Viridiplantae; phylum Streptophyta; class Magnoliopsida; order Solanales; family Solanaceae; genus Solanum; species Solanum virginianum. The sequence goes on along the minus strand of DF357336.1, from coordinate 175,004 downwards.
AGGCGTCCAATTTTACCTAGTTTTTTTCATTATGTTCTTTTGATTGTTTTCCCCAAGTATCACTAGGTCTTTTCAGTTCCCTGTTGTTCTGCAGCTGTTATTTCGTTTGGTTTCATCCTTGATATATTATCTGGTTTCAGGCTGATGAAGTTGATGTGGAAATTGACCCGAAGGATATAGAACTAACAACAGCACGTTCTGGTGGTGCTGGAGGTATATGATGATTCAACTCTCATGTTCTGCTACATTTCCTATACATGAACTTTTCTTGTGCTTATTGACATGTATATATTAATGCATCATTATGCTATGCAGGTCAGAATGTTAACAAGGTGGAGACTGCAGTCGATCTTTACCATAAGCCAACAGGAATTAGAATCTTTTGTACTGAAGAAAGGAGTCAGCTTAAAAACAAGAATCGTGCTTTCCAACTATTGAGAGCAAAATTGTAAGGGAAATTGATTCATATAAAAGTTTTTTGCTTACTGGAGTTACTGAACTTTATTGTATAACAAAAATAAAAGATAAAAAAAGAGAATTGCTCTACTTAGATATGAATGAAATCAGGACTTTTTATATCTACAATGACAGGTAGGTACTGGTGCTCGGTCAGAAGATATGAATGAAATCAGACCTATGGATTAGGTGATAAGCCCTTGCTTATATAGTTGACCCCTTCTGAGAGCAACTTGATAGGTTTGCTTAAGAAATGATATACTTACTGATGTGAACCTGAAGTACTGTTTTATAGATCCTATAAAGAAAGTCTCAGATTTTTGAGCTGCCCACTATGTCTCCAGGATTTAAATTTAATGGGTTCAACTTTTAAGATTTTCCACATTGAACTCATTGTTCTGTTAAAATTATGGGTTCAAACCTATTATTTGGTGAGATTAGTAGGTGTTTATTCCATATACATACATCTATATTCCGTATTGAAAGTTATGGGTTCAGTGGACCCGTTGCCAAAAGCCTGCATCCACCTGTGTCTGGATCTTTACTTCCGTTCTGTGGAATGGTTTTGTTTGTACGTCAAAAATGTTTACTGCTTAGAAGCCCTTCATTTGCTAGGCTTGCCAGTTTAAGAGGGAAATAAATTTTAATGACTGCCCATGTCAGATATGCTTTTCATTAAGCATGTGGTATGTGTTCTTCATATCTAGATAACCTTTCCATGTATAATAGTGTGAACTTAAGAAAGCTGCGTAATTAAGGAAGAATCTGTAAGTAATTGGCTAGGTTCTATGACACTGATAAGCACATGCTGCTCCACATTAACATGTTTCACACTCTTTGACATAGACTTTCAAGTTTCCCATGCATCAAACGGTCAAGGTCTATTATTGTTAGCCTTTTATCTTTTAGGCATGGTTATGGTTCGATACTTCATTCGCTTTTCTGGAAGTCAACAAGACTTTGTGATATGGGGTTGTCAAAATTTTGGTCACTGGCTGATAGAGCCCATGATCAATTAATCAAGGCAATCACCGGAAAGAAATTTTTCCAACAGCTGAAGACCCCTCTGTGTCATCCCTTTTCTAGTTGATCTTCACCATTTGACAATTTCTATGATGGTCATGCATAAAATGAACCTCTACATAATTTTACTTGCAATAAAATATGTCATTACTTTCAGACATGCACTATCTGCTAGTGAACTAGAACCAAAATCTTGTTGGTCCTAAAATTCACCAGAATAACTGTCTAGGCTGAAGAGTCGTGGACTATCTGTATCGTTCGATATATGTATCCTCTTTATACAATGTTCCATTCTTGTCATTTCACTCCTATGTATGCATCATCTTTATAATAACACAAGGTGATGTTTTTATGTAAATGTAAATGTTCATGACTTCTGGAATTACTATTATCTGTGCATGGAGTATGACTTGTGACGTTCTTCCAGGTATGAGATTAAGGTGAGGGAGCAGCAGGAGTCAATAAGAAATCAGAGGAAATCACAGGTAAGATGAGTAAACCTTCATATCATTGAACTAGCAAACTCAAAATGCAGTAGCAAGCAGACACACTCAAATCAACATGCTTGGCAACATATTTTTTAGGTTTTTCTTAAATGATCTAATCTAAAATGATATCCATACGGAACATACCTATATGTTCCACAAGTTCAAGTAGCTACCTGCTGATCATCTAATATATACCATTACTACTGCAATCCTTTCATATTGATATAGTGTCTGCGACAGATAAGTAAAATAAGCCTTTTACAATTTGAATGGAACAAAATGACCCTGCAAAGATCTCTTACATGTAAACATAAAGAATTCTAGGGAGATTTGGCATATAACTGAATTATAATGAGTCACAAAACCAATTGATCCGTAAATGTTCTAGTTGTTTCCTGGGTTAATATGACCAAGTTGATACAACGTTTTTTGTACGGTCAATTTTAAGCCTTATGATCTCTTAAATTTTCATATTAGATTAAAGAAAACGAGGACAAGATATCTTGTTAATTTTCCTGATTAGACTTTTTATATCTACAATGACAGGTAGGTACTGGTGCTCGGTCAGAAAAAATTCGGACGTACAACTACAAGGTAACTAAGCCATAATGCCTTGAACTGACAAGTGTGTTATTCCCCAAAAGAAACTTTTGGCATCCAATTAATGATTACGATGGTATTATATCCAACCACATTCTGGGACTTCAGTTTTGGTTCATTGAAACAAGTATTTTCACTGAATATGGAAAAATTTGAACACTCTGCTTTTCCTGATTATTGCTTAAGAAGTGATGGTATAAATGAAGCATGCTCGTGGTTCTGCCTTCTTTGGAAATATTCGGACTGGTTTCTACTGTTCTATTTTGGATTACCCACACCTTATGTCCATCTTTTCATCATTCTGATCTCTTTTCTTTGATGTTCACAGGACAATAGGGTCACTGATCATCGGCTAAAAATGAACTTTCCGCTTATGTCGTTTCTGGAGGGTGACATTGAGACGGCTGTTCAGGTATGTTACTTTGCTAAGTAGCTATTTGGAATCCTTGGGGAGGGTATGGTAAGAATTCCCATTAAGAGACTCTCATGCTAATTTCGTCTTTGTGCAGTCTTGTTCTACTTTGGAGCAACAAGAGTTGCTGCAAGAACTTGCTGAATCTGCCAGTGCACCTGCTTGATAATTTGAGACTCGTTTTTGCAAGAAGTTCTATTTCTTCCTTTGTGGAACACTTCTCGCGCAAATCCATGAGAGGTCCTGGGATCAGCACTGTCTAAATGGACCATAAGGATATCATTCTTGTTAGCAATGTTGTTAATCTAGGATAAGTACAAAAGAATGAGGAGATCTAGTGCTAACCAGGGTCTTTCACTTATCCATTTTTTGAACCTGGCTTCTAAATGTTACAGAACACTTCAACAAGAAGTTCATTATTGAAAATCAATGTATTCCTTGTGCATATTTCCTACATCAATTTGAAAATCAATATATTGCTTGTGCGTATTTCCCTCACCTTTAACGCTGATATTGTATGGATCTATTTCTTGATTTCTTCTTTTTTGCCTTTTTATTTCCTTTCGTGATTCAATTCGTAAGGCTAATTTTATGTCGTCACGAAACTGCTTCTATACTGGCCTTTCCACTGTTTTGTAATTTTTGTTTGCATAGGTATGAATGAACATATCACTTTCGTGCGACACTAGTCAGTTTGCTCACGAATCTTTCACGATCTTGCAAACACTAGTCAGGTCTCTCTAGTCTTCTCTTCAGTCTTCTGCACAATTTTAGAGAGTTCCGGAGCCTTTTTTGAGCATGCCGGATAAGTTCTTGCACTGTTTTGGCGCGATGTGGCGGGATGTGTTACTAGGGCCACTTAGAATGGTAAATTTTAAAATTTTAACCTTCTTTAATAATAAATTTTTCTCCTCAACTCTAAATTAATTGAAATTTTAAGCATAAACTCAAAAAATACCAAGGAATAAGGATCTAGTATAAAAAATAACAAACAAAATATGAATTAAAGCAAGTTTTTAAAAATTTAGGACTGATTTCTTTTTTCTGGAATATTTTTTTCACCTAGTATTGTGAAACCTTGAAGAAAAATTTCAAGTAGGTCTTATTGAGTTTGGTTGAATTCGAGCTCAAAAAATATTGAATTTTGGTATCTAGCTTGAAATACGCTACTCTTGAAATTTGGGATGATTTCGTGAATATTTAAAAAAGTTAAAAATTTGAGAGTTCTTGGTGTTCTTCATGTATTCTTGATGTTCTTGAAGAAAAATGACTAAAAAGACTATATTTGATTCAAAATTCTAATTTAAAAGTGCTTAAAATTATTTAAGTGGTTTTATAAAATTGAAGTTAAAAAATAATGGCATAGATGGACCTTTTCTTAAACAGTAATGACATAAATAAGTCAAACTTTTAACGAATGGTATAAATGAGTTTTTTCTCAAAGTTTGATGGTATATTTGAGCTTTTTTCCTTTAAAGTAAAGTATTATTTGCTCATGAAAATATGGGTAAACTATTCGTTCCGGCATCTTTACTTGTCACTTATTAACTTGGTACGAGGATTAAGAAGTAATAAATGATAGAGACAATTTTACAAAATCACTCTTTTAATATAGTTAATACAACGTTTTAAAAAATATAATAAGAAAATGACTATATATAAGAACAAATTAGAAACTAAGTGTAAAATTATTTTTTAATTTCATAAATTGAATAAATATTATTAATATCCTAAAATAGTATAATAGACATGTGATGAACAGATGGGGTAATATTTTATCCATTACCCAATCCATATAAAATAAAATAAGAACGAATTAAATTATTTCCCATTTTATATTTATTCATTTTCAATCTATCCAAATTTAGCTCAACCCGATTATTTATATAAAAAGAGATGCGTTTAAGACTTGGCCGCAATTTTCTTTCTGAGCCGCCACGTGTCGAACTGGCTGGCTAGTCCATCATCCGCCGCAGTGAGCCAACAGTCGTCAAATCCTCCCAAATGGCATGGAGGTTCTCACCACTTCTTCAACCTTCTTCTCTTTTTACTTTTACTATAAATATAAAACCCCAAATTCCTTCTTCTGCAAAATCTTCTATTTCTATGCTCAATAGAATCCATTTCTTCTCCAAAAACTTCATCAAGTATAAAACTACTACGCCCTTTTTACGTCGGCCAATTCACTCTCTGACTGTTCTCTCCATGGCTGAACCACAACAGTCATCATCATTCAGTAGTTCTTCGCAGACCCATAAACATACCAATCGTCTTGCTTCTCAACATAGTCCTTACCTTCTTCAGCACGCTCATAATCCGGTATTTAAATACTACTACTCTTAATTGAATGTGCTACAGTGTTTTCCCCTTCCTTGTCTAGAACTTGTGTCTTTATTATATCATAAAGTCACTTTCTTTGTTTGTTTGATGAAAAGTGGAATACTTTCTGAGATAATTATTATTATTCCTTTTGTTTTCAATTTGTCTGTATAGTGTTGCTATGGCACTGATATGGCATGGAGTTTGAGAAAGTAAAGATACACTTTTGGATTCATGTGGTTAAAGATATTTTGAATGTGTCAAAAAGCCCTAGAATTAAAGAATTTCCAGAAAGGAAAGAGACAATTCTTTTTTTAAACGCAGTAATTGAAATGAAGGGAGTAGTTGAGTAACCATATGAGAAATTAACCTATTTAAATTATTATAGTATTGTGTTAACAGTCTAAAGTTATGCTTTAGTTATAAGATGAGTATATTGCTTTCAAATTTTCATAATATTTTTACCTTAATGCTGGCATTTCTCCAGAAAATCCTAGTACTACTTTATAAAAGTAGTGGAATAATGATTATTGTCCCAATCTATTTTGGGATTGAGGGGTAGTTGATAGGAATAGTCCTGTTTGATGGAAATTTGATTTTGCATTCAACTCTGATTAATGAAAGAACAAATAAGTTTGTGCCTTTTATTTATGTGCTAGTAACTCTTTTTTTTTTTTTTTTTTACCTTTATTCATGATGGGAAGGTTGATTGGTATCCATGGGGTGAGGAGGCATTTGCGGAAGCTCGCAAAAGAGATGTCCCAATCTTTTTATCAAGTCAGTGACTTTTTATGTTTCATTTATTACTTGTATTTTTTTCTTGAACCCTCTTTTTAGCCGAGGGTCTATCGAAAATAGTCTCTCTACCTTACAAAGGTAGGGGTAAGGTCTATCTACATTCCGCCTTCCCCATATCCCACTTGTGGGAATTAGACTGGGCGTGTTTTTGTTGTAAATTTTTTCTTGTAGCCCTTTTCACACTATTAAAGGTATTCCAACTGATTCTGTTTTGATAGCCTAAACACTAATATTGACATATTCTCTCTTTATGCTCTATTTTGTCATGGATCCTGTGGTGCTTGTCATGCTACGTTTGAAGTTGGTTACAGTACGTGTCATTGGTGAGTTTTGATCCTTTACTTGGAAAGGTGCTAGAAGTAAATATAGTGGATGACTAATGTTTTATTCACTTATAAGGTGTCATGTCATGGAAGTTGAATCTTTTGAAGATGAAGAGGTGGCCAAATTGCTGAATGATTGGTTCGTTAGCATCAAGGTGAATCTGAAAGTTTGTTTTATGCTAACATATTGAGCTACATATAGCTAGTTATTAAATATTTGGAGTAATAGACATTTTGGTACCTTTACTTATATGTGGACAGGTCGATAGAGAGGAACGTCCAGATGTTGACAAGGTAAAAATTCTTACTGAATTATCCTCTAAGTCACAGTTCTGGTTGATTCTCTTCTGAACTGGTTTCTTGGATTAAATCCAAGTCATTCTAATTGAACTTTGCTTTGCAACTATATCTTCATTTTTTTAATGTGAGAAGAAATCACCCAGCTTTTATTAAATGAAACAAAAGAGACCTGTCTGTGTAGGAACTAGGAATAGCTTTCTAAGCTATTTTGTAGTCCTTGCATTTTTCATCTCTTTTCTTCTTCTATTTTGTCGGAGTTGCTTATTTAGATGTTCTTTTGAGTTTTGGCTAATCTTCTCTTTTGTTTAGGCTGTTGAAAGCTAGATCCATATGAGGTGTATAATGCATAGCTATAATACCAGCCACTATTTGAATGAGTTAACAAATAAAACCCTTCTAGTGGCCAAAGAAGGGTTACTGTGAACCTTCGTCGTGTACCCACATAAGTAGCTAAGACCTCCCAGGTACTAAGAGTCCTTTCACGACTAACTAGCAGAGATCAGTTTGATGGGTCTTGCCGATATCAAGAATGAGGTAAAAACAACCAAACGAAAACAATAACTACATACGGCTCTTGGCCCAGACATGTGCTTATTGGGTTATGCTCAGTGTTGCTGTTTGTGTTTTCTGGTAATCCTCATTGATAGTTACGTGCTCTTTGGAAATAACTTGCTGCAATCACCTTGGTTATCTGATGCGCAAACTGTGAAAGCATGAGGCTTTTCAACGTGATTAGATTGGCATTTTATTGACTAAGCTTGGTTCCTCTGCGATTAGTTGATTTTCAATTTGCCAGTAGTGATGCTATCTGCTTTGAGTAGCTCAGTTCTGATTCTCTCTCAGGTGTACATGACATATGTGCAAGCTTTGTACGGTGGTGGTGGTTGGCCACTAAGCGTCTTCCTTTCACCTGATTTGAAGCCCTTGATGGGTGGGACTTATTTTCCTCCAGAAGACAAATATGGAAGGCCAGGATTTAAAACCATACTTAGGTGTGTTCATTCTGTGCTTTCAGATTAAGTGGTTCGACATAAACTTCTGCTCAACTATAAGTATGCATGGCATTTTTCTTAAAGCTCAATTGCTTTGAGCATCAATATTCAATTCAAACTTCTGAAAATATTCCTGTGAACTTCATCATCATGCTTAGGAAAGTGAAGGAAGCGTGGAATAGCAAGAAAGATATGCTTGTCCAGAGTGGGGCATTTGCAATAGAACAGTTATCAGAAGCATTGGCGGCAACTGCAATATCAAATAAGCTCTCAGATGAGGTTCTGCAAACTGCGCTGCGTAAATGTGCTGATCATGTAAGATTTTCTGCAAATCTATTGTTGAGTTGTCTTTGCATGTGATGGCAGTCTGGTTATTTGGAGTGAGTTACAAGAAGAACCACATTTAAAGCTTGAGAGAGACCTGTTACCTTCTCCTGTCTCTTCTCTACCACTGCTATACCTATCACTCAAAGTACTTCAGAATTCTTCGACTTTTTCACGATATATCTTGCCCCTTTTCTCTGTGGTAGTCAATCCTCAGGGTGCTAAGTCTCTCTCTGACATGAGTAGATGACATCTTTGCATGTTCCTGAAATTTAACAATCTGAATGTTAGTCGATTAATTATCTCGGTTCTCAATATATGTGGCGTTGTTAATGATGATGGTCTAACTTCCACATGTCCCTACATGTGCTGCAGCTAGCAGAAAGCTATGATTCAAAATATGGTGGTTTTGGTTCTGCACCCAAATTTCCCAGGCCAGTTGAGATGCAGCTGATGCTTTACAACTCAAAGAGGTCTGAGGAGACTGGAAAATCAGGTGAAGCCAAGAATGCTCTAAAAATGGTCTTATTCACTTTAAAATGCATGGCGAGGGGTGGTATCCATGATCATGTTGGTGGTGGTTTTCACCGATACAGTGTAGATGAATGTTGGCATGGTGAGCTAAATTATTATGTACATGTTCTGATATTAATTTTGAATCCAATTTTGTTATTCAATTTATGATTTTTCCTTTCCTGCTGCTTGCAGTTCCACATTTCGAGAAAATGTTATATGATCAAGGTCAACTTGTTAATGTCTATCTGGATGCCTTTTGTATCACAAAAGATGTATATTATTCGAGTTTGTCTCGTGATATACTTGACTACCTGAGAAGGGATATGATTGGTCCAAGTGGTGAAATATTTTCGGCTGAAGACGCTGATAGTTATGAATCTGAAGGTGCATCACGGAAAAAGGAGGGTGCTTTCTATGTCTGGACTAGTACTGAGGTACTTATGATTTTCAATTGTTTTTACTGTCAAATTTTTTTTAAGTGCTACTGTTTCTTTGTTTGTTGTTTAAATTTTGGGTATTGCACATGTATTAAGTCATTGTTGTCTTAACATCTTCTTGACTATGTATGTGGAATAGTTGACCTCCGGCTTAAATTGTGTCTTGATATCTGGTTCCGTATGTTGCAAATCTTTGTGGTTTGTAGAAAGCTCAGATATGGTTTTGGAAAATGAAAATATGGTATAGCAATATAAAAGTCAGCTTGACACATGAAAGTGGAACACTAAATAGTGAACTTGGAATCTGAGGAGTTCAATAAATTTGGTTATTCTATAGAAATTAATATGCATCTATGGTTGATCATCTGTGGGAAGTGTCTAAAAGAAAATGGCATGGAAGGTCAATAATCCAGTGTACCTATAATTTGAAGATTGGGCACACCCACTTTTGATGCAACGTCAGCTATATCTAGATTTGCAGTGATCCTCTTTTTGAGTCAGATTACAAGTTAAGTAATCCCACTAGGAAGCTCTTCTGGCCAAATAGGTTGCATAGATCCTATTTATGCTCAGCTGCTATCATGGAAAGTGTCATTATTTCAAATGTAGTCTCAGTCATCAGAATGTTAGAACTGTTGGGTTAATGCTTAGCACAATCCACATAGAGGAAGACAGTTCTAACGGAAATATAGCCTGGTAGATATGGTTCCATGCATTTAAGAAGCCAAAAAAAGGGGAAAACTGAATACCTATTAAATGAACTATTTGTGTGCCACGATACTTTGCCAGCACTGAGCTTAAGTGCTTGCTCTGACTTGGTTCCATCTTTCTGAAGATTGACAACATAGTAGGTGCGCATGCAACACTCGTCAAGGATCACTACTACATAAAACCCTCAGGTAATTGTGATCTTTCAAGGATGAGTGATCCACATAACGAATTCAAGGACAAAAACGTGCTAATAGAAAGAAGTAGTACCTCCGCGATGGCATCAAAACATGCTTTGCCTGTTGAGGAGTATCTTGATATCCTGGGAAATGCTCGCCGAAAACTTTTTGATGCGAGGTTGAAACGTCCTCGCCCGCATCTGGATGATAAGGTATATTATTTTTAAGCAAGCGTGTTTATTTTATTTGCATTACATTTAGTGTGATGAGTGATCTATTATTGTAGGTTATTGTATCATGGAATGGACTAGTGATTTCATCTCTCGCCAGGGCGTCAAAAATCCTGAAGGGAGAACCACAGGGAACAAGATTCTACTTCCCAGTGGCTGGCACTAATGTAAGATTTCAGACTCATCTTTAACTTTAAGAGCTGTGTTAGTCTGATAAATCCATGACACTTGCATACTCCCAGCAGATGTGGAAAATTTTAGACAGGTGCTGGTAAAATTTTTTGTAAGCACTTAATTTCAGTATGTTTAATGAAATACAGATCCTCATTGTCCTCCAACTCTCGTCTTAAACCAACATTTGCATCACTGGATTTGTCTCTGTCCATAAGTCAACTTTTTTGGTTCCGAAGTTTCATTATTGCAAAGCATCTGGGCTATACGTTTAGCCAACTGGACATCCCAGATTCTGTACTGTTGGTGGCAGTTACTTTTCTGTTGACTGCTTAATTGTTTTTATTGTTATATTCAGCCCAAGGAGTACATGGATGTTGCTGAGAAAGCAGCATATTTTATCAGGAAACACCTTTATAATGAAAAGACGCGCAGGCTGCAGCATAGCTTCCGGAATGGTCCCTCCAAAGCGCCTGGATTTCTAGATGGTTATTCATTTTTGATAGCAGGTCTACTGGATCTTTACGAATTCGGTGGTTCAGTCTTCTGGTTGAGATGGGCACTTGAACTTCAGGAGACTCAGGTAAGGAAAATTTAGGATCTTTTGGTGAATGGGATAAGTTCATATTAATGTTGAACTATTTCTTGCAGGACGAGTTATTTCTCGACAAAACCGGAGGAGGTTATTTTAACACAACTGGCGAGGATCTTTCTGTTCTTCTACGTGTGAAAGAAGATCATGATGGGGCTGAGCCATCAGGGAATTCTGTTTCAGTAATTAATCTAGTGAGATTGGCTTCTATGGTTGCTGGTGACAAATGCAAACTTTACAGAGAGACCGCAGGACATGTTCTGGTGCGCCTTTTACCTTGGAGCTTTCTGCACCTTACATTGATTACATAATCCATGTATTTTACAGTGGATTTGTAACCTTTGTGTTTAATAGGCGGTTTTTGAGAAGAGATTGAAAGATGCAGCTTTTGCTGTGCCATTGATGTGCTGTGCAGCAGATATGCTGGCTTTCCCTTCTAGAAAGCAGGTAGTTCTAGTTGGAGTGAAGTCTTCCGAGGAGTTCGAAAACATGGTTACTGCTGCTCATGCAGCATATGATCCTAATAAGACGGTAAGTACTTCGTTTGCAGGTATCTATAAACCATTCATATCACATTGTACTACTGTGGATTTTGCTTATGACTCGTACTGATTCTGAATAGGTGATTCACATTGATCCCACGGATGCGGAAGAAGTGTCATTTTGGGAAGAAACTAATGGAAATATTGCTCTGATGGCGAAAGACAATGCTTCTGCAGACAGAGTGATAGCCCTTGTTTGCCAAAACTTCACATGTAGTCCTCCAGTCAGTGACCTGAAAGCTCTTGAATCGTTGCTCTCGCGATAGATACATTCTAACATTTGTTCAAGAGTGTGTACATAAAGTGGCGAAAAGATGGAGAGATGGGATGGTCGTCGGTTATGTGTTGAAATAAAGCTCTGCTATGGTGGTTCTGAGTTCTTGTGGATCAACTGATCACTATAGTGCAGTTAATTAGTTCAAAGGAATGTAGATAAAAAGCTAGAGTTTAAGGTCACTTGTGAGTTTTAATGAATGTTTACGCTTATACAGTAAGGTCAAGTAAGTTTATTATTTCGTCAACAGTTGGAATAAATGCAAATGTTTGTGCTTATTAAGAAGTCTGAGGGTTGGTTAGAGGTAAGTATATTCATGTATTAAATTTTGTATAAATTGTATCATGTTTTATAGACTTTTATTAGGTATAAAATAAAATATGATGTTTGATTAAGAATTTAGGAACTTATAACATGGATAAGTTATGAGGTTTGATACATGAACAAATAAATCATGTATAGTTAATTTTGATATAAAATAATGTACAAATTTTCTCGTAATAAATTCTTGCGTTACTACTGGCGTGAGTTACAAAAATTTTAATGAGAGAATTTTTGTTGACCTAAATTGGTTTTAGATGTAGAAAAGGGTTAATAATATCTTTTAATTTGTGAAGTCGAATAAAAATATCCCTATGGCTAATAATAGAATTTTAAGAAATCCCTACTATTAATAGTTTGGCTTTTAAATGCCTATATAATTACTCCACTTAACTGAATTTAAAATATTTTAATAAATATATTGTTTCTTTCATTTGGAACATTTTTTTTTTCCTAATAAAAGAATCATCTTTTTTATTTCTTTTCATTCAAAACCTCTTCTAACTAATAAAATGGAAAACGTTTTTTTCTTTTTAATACTATTTTATCAAATAAAATAGAATAATCACATATACAGACAGCTCTTTAACAGATATAATATATCAATATATAAGGGTATAGTAATCATCATTAATTTCTATTTTATAGTAATGGTAACTTTTTTAATAAAATAGAAAATATTGTTATTTCTTAATCTTTTCTTAATTGAATAAGGATAAGTATTTGTTGATATGGTCCTTGGTTCTAAAGTTGAGATGGAACAGTCATAATGCCATAAAAATTTATAGTATTGACTATTTTTTTGTATTTTAACTTTAAAATCAACGAAATCAATAGTGAGTGCATATTCTCCATCAATTTGAAAAAAGATTTAAGAAATAAAAATATTTTCTATTTTATCAATATTTTTTTTATTATTATAGAATTAATGCGGTGTGAGAGAGATTATATTATCAATTTGTAAAGTACATAAAATATTCTATTTTAATTGATAAAATGAAATCAAGAAAATGAAAAGAAATAACTTTTGAAAGTTTAATTAGTTAAATAAATTATAAAAGAAAAGAAATTAAAAAAAAATCATAATCTTGTTAGGAAAAAAAATATGTTATATATATAGCCTCTCTACTTCTATGAGGTAGTGGTAAGGTCTGCGTACATTCTACCCTCCCCAGACCCTACTTGTGGAATTGCATTGGGCATAAAGATACTTTCCAGTCAAGCTATTAACGATAAAAATAATTTAAAATTAAATTATTAACTAATGATATTTGTATTTAATTTTACGTAATTTCTCAATGACCCTTTTTTCTGTTTTATATATGATCAGAATTCAGAAACACAAAAGTGGAAAGCCAAATGTTATTAATATACTTTTATGAGATTGAAGTTTATATAAAGTCCAATAATTTCTTATTTTTGTCTTTTATCCATTTTGGGTCCCTTCAGTGCTTTTTACTGTTTGGCCTATCCTCATTTATCAAACAGAAAACTCGTGTGTTTAGATTCTCTTTCTAAATCCCAGCTACTTTTTGGACTCAATAAATATCCATATTAGGAGTACTTTTTTTCACTTATTTATTACTCTCTCTAGTTTATACAATTAAACTTTTTTAATATTGAAAATAAATTAATTATTCAATGCGCAAGATATTGTAAATTTTTCTTTTATTTTTGCTCTTTAATAGAATTAATTGTTCATGTTTATGATTTTATTTTGAATTATTTTTATTTTTAAGAATAGTTTGAAAATAATTAAAAGAATAAAAGTGAAAAATCATATTCAGTTTAGTACTAAATTATTTTTTGTTAAATGATGTGCGTTGTCTCACTTTTACTTGTCATATTTGAATGTGACATACTTATTAAGAAAAAATATGATTGATATGATTATTTCACTACAATACTCTTATTTATTGATGTTTATTATAAGATCTTAACAAATAAAAAATTATATACTCAGTAATTAAGTAAATAAATATCAATAAGGTTTAAAGGTAAACATAAAAAAAGTTATTTTTTCTTGATATATTAAAAGTGACAAAGTAAAAGTGAAACTCTTTTTTTGGAAAAAGAAAAGTGAATAGTGGGAGTACATTGAAATATATATTTATTTTTTATTTATCTAGCTTAATGGGTTAAAAGATACTTTTTTCATTTTTATATACTCAGTATTCTAAGAAAATATTTTTATTTTTATTTATTATTTTTGGAACGTTAAAACATTACTTACATATTTCTCAAATCATTTTTTAAGATATAATATCATACATAAACTAATATGAATTAAGATATAATACCATACACTAATTACATATTTCTGAAATCACCCTTTGCCACTTGAGCTAGTCCTTGGGGCCGACCAAACAAGTCGTTAATTAAGTTGTTTTACCGAAAACTTAATTCTAATTGTGGATAATAATGTAATTAAGTTCTCAAAACTTTAGGACCAATAAGCTTACGCTCTTCGAGTCAAATTGTGATAAGAAGTCAATATACTTATGCAAGATCAAATTTCAAAATTTTATTTTAAATTTTATATCGCTTATTTCAAGAAAATTTTATTTTGACACATTAAAAAAAAACAAGAATCTAAAAAAATTATTTTGTTTTTATTCATATCTGTAGCTTTCTTCGTACAAAAGGCTGCCCAATTCAAAAAAGGCTGCCCAAGAATTTTATAGGTTACCAATGATTTTGCTAGTTAAAATTATATTATAAAACCAAAAATAAAAAAAAGTTATATTATAATGTCTGCCTTAGAGCACGTGAGCATATTGCAGCCACAAGAAATACGTCATGGAATTACAGAGAGAGCAATATTCCAATTGTGTCCAGTATGTGAATATTATGGTCCAACATATATTTACTAACTTGGAACGTATTTAAGTCGTTAAAATTGACACAAATAAAATTATGATTTTAAAATATAATTAAAATAAATTTAGTGTAAAAAAAATGTCATATGCAATTTTTCAAACAACTGAAGTTAAGTATGATAACGTCAACCACTCAATTTAATATCGTAAATTTTGTGATATATAATGCGTTAGCATGCAGGTAAAACATAATTGAAAAGAATCTACTTGGTGTTAGCAATAAATATTTTCTCTATTTCATGTGTGTTTTATTTTCATTTTATTCTATTTCAAGAAAAATAACTAACCTTCTATAATTAAAAAAGTTCAAGTTTAAATTTCCTTTTTCAAGAATATTTAAGTTGAAGTTTTTTCGAAAACAGTCTTTCTATCTCTAGCTATGAGGTAGTGGTAAGATCTCCGTATATTTTATCCTCCCTAGACTCTACTTGCGAAATTTCACCGATTATGTTGTTGTTGTTGGATGTTTTCAGGAGCACAAATTTATGATGTATATTTTATATGTGTTTTTAAACTCTGTAAAGTTCAACACTGACATTGTAACAACCCATCTTTAGATAGAACTTTCATATCAATAAAATACAGGAGAGATGTTGGGGATATAAATAAATAAGTCTTNNACAAGAGAATAGATAGAAATTTCATATCAATAAAATACAGGAGAGATGTTGGGTATATAAATAAATAAGTCTTATCAACTTGTCACGCATGTTAAAGTCGTGGGGTCGTAGGTCCAAAGAGGACAATATCACTAGTGGGTTGGATTATTGCAGATGGTATCAGAGTCACTCTTCTGTCAGCCTTATCAATGTAGACCAAATTTTAACTGAGTTTAGGCAAATTTCAGTGAGGCGGGATAAACGGCAATGCTGGAGTCCAATAAAAGGGGTGTATGTAATAACCTATCTTCATATAGAAGTCTCACATCGACAAAACGCAGGAGAGATCTAAGTCCTACAAGCACCTCAATTTGTTCTCCTTTGTTTAGGGTCTTAATCCCCTTAACTCGATGCAAAACATGTATATGCGCAACTTTCTTAAATAAGTAAATAGATTTTACTTGCTAATAACGCATTTTAAAATCGTGCGAACCTAAACCCAAAACAAACAATATCACTAAAGGCTAGATCGTTATAAACATATAAGATGAACTTGAGGGAGTAGTGATTATATACTAATATATGATAGCTATATATACTGTAGTAGTCATTTGGGATTAATGAAATTTCTCACTATAAAGTAAGGACTTTGGTGGTCAATAATGTATCAATCAACTATACCTCAAATCAAAATTAGTCGAGTTTGGAGATTTATTTGTGTATACTCACTTTATTCAAGCTCATTTATTGTGATACTAAAAAGAATATCTTTTAAAATGAAAAAAATTCTCTGAACTAGAAAGTTTTTTAAATGTCAACTTATTTCCACATTAATATGTATCTAGCTAGACTAAAAACTATTGAAGACTGTAGAAGCATTAAGTTTACAATTTTATTACTTGTAGGGAGAAATTAATTTTTCATTTTACTTCATAAAAAAAAGAAGAGAAAAATAATTAAATTCTTTCCAGTATTGATACAAAGTTAAATCCCATAAATGGGATCTGGAGAGGGTAAAATATACGTAAACTTTACCATTACCTCATAGAAATAGAGAGGTTGTTTTTGAAAGATCCTCATCTCAAAAATATCATCCTCAAAAGCAAAAAATACTAGATATTAAACCAAACGACTAGAATGAAAAGCAAATTATAATTTGCAAACACAATAAAAGTATTAACAAGATGGATGACGAACAATAACAACACAATATATAAAGACAAGACTAACTCTAGTTCTCTACTAATCTACTGTGTCAAAAAGCCAGACATCATTCTACTCCTAGTAATCATCTAATCTTCTATCCTAATACGCAACCTCCGCTCCTTTCTATCTAGAATCGGAAAAAAGGGATCATAAACCCTGACTATGAGTCTCTATCTAAATATATTGTGATGTTAGAAAAATTTCATATTTATAACTTCTCTATGTATAGAGTAGATGTTTTTTTTATAACAACAGGAACTTACGATCGCTATTCTTTGAGTGCACACAGGATAAATCCTCACTCCTATATGGAAGAACTCGCAAACCATATGTATAGAGTATATATAGTGGCTACTTATCAAATTTGCCAACATCAATATGATTTAGTTCTGCACAATTAAAAGAGAAGAAATTTTGTCCAACCAACTACTCAATTTAAAAAGTGAGAAGTGAAGAATCCTAACCAACCTTTATATTCTTTTTGCTAAATGTGTACTTGATCAGAAATGTTCTAAGTATTTAATGTTGTCTTTTCCTAAGGCTTCTATTGATAATAACAAAACAAATAACAATAGCAGTTATGATTATTCATTTAGAACTATCATAATATGGGCATAAATGCAACTATTTAGAGAATGAAAAATTATTGATAATAATTGTAACATGAATTGCTAAGATGAACCTTACAATAAATATTTAATTTTACTGTGTTAATTTTTTCATAGTTTCTTCCTCGTAATGTATTAATCACTGCTTAGAGACATGATTTTCAAGTGGATTTTTCTCCATATCAGAATATCATATTCTTTTATGGAGTCAACGTTATATGTTGTAAATTTTTTTTTAGAGACTATCAATGACAAAATCAAAACATACATTTTATATAATTGAAGGTTAATAATACAAAGTTGAATAATACAAGAATTATATTTAAAATATTATAATATTACAAAAATTAGAAATGATATTTGTCTGCTAAAAAAGATTTGAATTCATTTATGTATAAGACTCATTAACATCATATTTTATTGTATACAACAAAATTAAAATATTAAATGGACAAATTTGAATGAATTTAGCATAAGTATATTGGACATGAAGTAAATAAATAAATAGAAAATGTATTTTGAAAGAATATATATATATATATATAAAGAGAGAGAGAGTATAAGAATACGATGTGATCATTAGGAGATGAAAACAAAATACAGGAGATGAACACAAGAGAATACAACCATAAAGTATCATTCATGAAATTTATTTTCTGATTTTAATTTTTTTTTTATAAAATAATTTTGTAATTAATTATAATATAAAAAATTTAAAAAAATATCTTTCTCTCTGTTAAACACACCGTATAACTTTGTGATGCCACCAACTCTGAAAATTACTATTTGGATTCCCACAATAAAAATAGCCAATAAAAGAATTGCTCCTTAAAAGACCTAAAACAACACGTAATTAAAAAGAAAAATAATAATATGAGCTTAAACAAGTAATTAAATCTGACACCATAATATTTCTAAGGATAATGTTAAATGGCACAAATTGACACAAAATGTCAATTGATATTTGTGCCTTTTTGAGTAATAATGAATAGGATTTTGTCAAATTTTTTACTCATAAGATTATGACATTTTGAGTAATAACCATTAGTTAATAATTTTCCACCACATTTTAAGTTTCCCTCCAAATTTATTAATTTCACAAATTATATACCCTCTGTTGACACACAATTTTGACCGACCTATAACTATTTTAGATTGTCAACTGATTAAAATATGCATTTTTAAAACTTTTTAAATAAATGAGTTTATTTTTATCCAATACTAACATATTTTAAATACTTTTTAACTTTGAAAAATTATTCGTTATATATTTTTTAAAATATTTTATTATTATTATTATTATTATTATTATTATTATTATTATTATTATTATTATTATTATTATTATTATTATTATTATTATTATTATTATGATGTNNNNTTATTATTATTATTATTATTATTATTATTATTATTATTATTATTATTATTATTATTATTATTATTATTATTATTATTATTACTACTACTACTACTATCATGACAATTATTTTAGTAGGTATAGTGATAGTAATATTGTCATTTTTATTATTAATATTGTTTATTTTCCATTTTTTTTACTTAAGTATTAGATATATTCATTATTATTATTTTAGTGTTGACATATTTTAAATATAATTTGTTTATTAATTTAAAAATAATATTTAATGTGTAAATATTTTTTACACAATCATTATACGTTACACATTTTCTTTATGTAAAAATTATTTTTTAAAAAACAAAAATTATATATTTTATTAGTTAGACTGCAATCTATCCAATTTCATCCCAATTTGTTTAAATTGTACCTTTTTCTGTCAAATTTATTTCAATTCTAGTCGATCTCTTTGAAAGTTATTGTTGACGCCCCATTTTGATCGACCTATAACCATTTCGGATTGTCATTTAATTAGATAAGTGTTGACACCCAATTTTGACAGACTTTTAACCTTTCTCGGATTGTCATTTGATTAAATATATATTTTTAAAGTTACTTAAAATAAATGAGTTTATTTTTCAATTTTTACAACAACTACATATTTTTAATATATTTTTCTAACTTTGAAAATTTGTTGTTATATTTTAAAAAATTATTATTTGTTTACGTATTTATTATTATTATTATTATTAATAATAATATTATTATTATTGGTAGTAATAATATTTATTATTGATATTATTTACTTTCATTATTTTACTTAGTATTATTTTAATATCATGTTTAAATACAATGTTTACCAATTTATTGTATTAATTTTAATTTTGAAAATAATATTTTATATTTTTTACAATTATTACATATTGCGTATTTTCTTTATGTAAAGATTATTATTTTTAAAATATCGTTTGTGTGGATATTATAATTAGATGTCAATTTATTCAATTTATCCCAATTGATTTAATTCGTAACCTTTTCTATCAAATTCATTTCAATTTTAATCGATTTCGTTGAAATTTATTTCAATTTTAGCCAAACTTCTTAAAATTTCTTTCAATTCTAGCATAATTGAGTCAATTTGTGGCCAAATTTTAAATCATCAGCTCAATTCCACTTAATTGATCCAAATGACTCATTGCTTGACCCAAAATCCGACCCATTCATCAAAAATTCATCTCAGTGATTCGCTTCATTTGATATAATGGTCCAGATCAATTTCCTTTTGATACAATTTACTCTACACCCTCAAATCGAAAAACTCATTTTCATTTCTCTCCTCTCCAAGTAAGAGGCTGCCGCCCCTTCTCTCTACTACTCTATCTCTGATGAGACCCGCCGACAGCACCCCGACGACCCCTTATCCCCCTTTCTCTCTCCCTGTTCCAGCGAAAAACAACACCCAATGACCTTTCTCCACTAGTCCTCCTCCCTCTTCTCTCCCCTTTCCTGCCATTTCAACTACAACACCACCTTTCTCCCCGCCGAAAAACCCCATTTCACCAAAACAGACCCCAAAATTGCTGAATTCAAGCCACCATCGCGACCTCTCTCCTCTCTGAAACCCCTCGCTGCTCCGGCCAGAAACCGAAAAAAATTATAAATTGCAAAGAAATTGACTAGTGTTGAAATAAATTACGAAGAAATTGCCTAAAATTTGATCATAAGGGCTACGAATTAAATGAATTTGAATTAAATTTAATAGATTGTCATCTAATTAATAATTATAATTTTCACACTTATAAAATATACAATATTTTAAATAATAATCTTTATTTAAAGAAAACACTTGATATATACTAAAATTATTACGTAAAATATTAAACGTATTAAAATTAATATTTTGAATTAGAAAATAATATATTAAAAATATGCAATGCATTTAATATACGATATTAATATATTAATAGTAATAACAATAAGTAATGAGTAAATAATAATAAATATTACTTTTACTATTATTACTAAAATAACAAATATAATAAAAATGAAAGTAAATAATAACAATAAGTAATAACTAAATAATAATAAAGATTACTACTACTATTATTACTAAAATATCAAATATTACAAAAATTTAAGTAAATAAAAAATAGTAATTATAATAATTATAATAATAATAAAGGTAATTTAAAAATTGATAAACTAATTAATGAATATATTTTGAAAAATCAAGAATATTAAGAAGATACGAAATTATTTGGATTAAATTGAAATAAATTCTTTTATTTTAAAAATACCTATTTAATCAAATGACAATCCAAAATAAGTTATAGGTTGGTCAAAATTAGATATCAACAGGTAGAGTAATAGAAAAGGAAATAAAGAGGAGGATTAATGAGGGTCGTAGGATCATGAGTATAATGAGTGATGGTGATTAAAAGGGCTGAAAGTGTACTCCTTTTATTTATTAGATTAAAACTAGCGACTTCTGAAAATCGATATTCTATTTAAAAAAATTAATATAGCGACCTCAAGTTGTCAATATTGAACTATTTAGATTAAAAGGAATGAAAGAGCACTCGGTATATTGATCAGATCAAAATTACCGACCTCTAGAAGTCAATATTCTATTTTAAACAAAGTTAATATAGCGACCTTAAAATGTTGGTATTAAATTGTTGTGACGAAAAAAATAAAAAATATACTCCTTTTATTTATTAGATTAAAATTATCGAGTTTTGGAAGTCGACATTCTATTTTAAAAAGAATATCCACCACTTGAGGTTGATTTTAATAAAAATAATTAAATAGAATAAAATGTTAATTAAATTAATTAAAAAAAATTAATTTTTTTTATGAAACTAAAATAAAATAAAATATTATTATTATTTATTCAATCCAATACCGAACAAATGAAGCGGATTTTGACTGTATTTATTTTTTCACAAAAATTTTAGACCTTTGAAAGACGATATATTATTTGTAAGTTGGTAATTTTGGAGGTAAAGTTAACATGTGGAGGGAAACTACTAACAAGTAGTTATTACCCATAAGGGCATAACTCTAAGGGGTCGTTTGGTGTAAGGGATAAATAAAAATAATTCCGGAATAAAATTTTATCCCGCTTAAATGTCCGTTTGGTTGGCTTAAAAGAGATAACTTATTCCGGAATTAATAAATAATCTTGGGATAAGTTATCCCTTCTAAGGGATGGTATAATAATCTCATGACAAATTGTCATGGGATAAAGTTATAAAATGGCAAATGTACCCTTCCCTTTTATCACTTTTTATACCTTATTTTGTATATATATTTACATTATTTTTAATATAATACATAATAATATTCAAAACTTTCACTCTTTATTTTTATAATACTACTTCATATTTTTCTATTCTATATAGTATAATTTTTACTGACTAATTATTATATTTTTTATATTTTAATTTTTCATAAATCATTTTTTATTTTAATAAATTTAAAAATGCAAGTTCTATTTGTAAATTAATTTTTTTAAAAAGTTTTATTTTAAACGTATGCGATATTATGATGGAAGTGTACACCTAAAAATATTTAATCTAAATAAAATGAGAGATTTATTTTAAAGACGAATATTGAATAACTAAAGTTAACAAAGAAAATACATTAAAAACTAATAAAGTGAAGGATATTTTTGTAAATAAGCATAATATTTTTAAAATTTTCTAACACACCAAACACTTAATAAGAAATAACCTCAACATAACTTATCTCATCATTACTAATCCCAATATAATTTATCTCATCATAACTTATTACATCATAATTTATATTCAAATTAAAAGACCCCTGAAAATTACTCCTAAAAAATGATTTTGTGCCAATTTATATCAAAATCTTATATTTACCCTATTTGTAAAAATCAAAGTACTCCTCAGATAATGTCAAAAATCAAGTACACTCACTGGCCATCACTTTTGACTAGTACACACATATCATCATTGTATGATTATCTCAATTAAAAAAAATTCAAAATTGATTAATAAATTCTTTTTTTAACGTTTCACGAAAAATCAAATGATATCTTTTATTTTAAAGAGTGTATGAATAAAAATACAAAATATCAAATCAAATATATAATTTTTTGATTAAATGAAATCTTTTTAAATTTTTTACTTGGATCGTTCCTAATATAAAGAGCTTGAACTATACTTTATCTTCTGGATAACTCTAAATCAAAATACTATCACTCATATTAGGTAAAATAATTAAGGTTAAAGCTAGATTCTTATAGCAATATTAGATTATATAATGTGATAAATATTGATTAAAAAAAGAATTTATATAGTAAATTCTTTATGTTTTATCAAGTATTTCCTGTTATATTAATTTAACTTATGAGATAATGCATATATATTAAAAAAATTAAGGATATAATTTAAATCATACTTTTCGCGATTATCCTTTTTTTAGTCATAAATATAGTTTTATAAGTAGTGTAATTTATTTTCTAAAGAATATAAACTTTCAATAAATGAAAGGACACATATGAAAAAAACTCAAATATTTATTTTGAACAATTCAATTATTTTGAATAATGATAAAAATTTTAAAAATTGAATTAATATGAAATAAGGTTAGTAATAATTTTACTCATTTTACTCTATATGTATTTTATTATTCTTGTAATAAATTAGTGTGTACTTTTTTGGTCAAACATAGGTAATTATACTAATTCAACAAGGTGTGTATATATAACAGCTCCTCAGTGTGCATGACACCCAATTTAAAATTCAGAGAAAAATATTAAAATTATTTAAAAATTAATAAAATATTAATAATATTTATCGTATATTTACTTTATAGTTTACACGAGATGATTTAAAATTATTTAATTAATATAACTTTAAAAATAAATTTATGAACAAATATTAAGCTCATGCAAAGCACAATTTTTTTTTAAAAAAAAACTAGATTCTAATAAGATGTACTTAGTACTAACCAACACTATTTAGGTTAAGATAAAACGCAACTTCAATAAAATAATATCCTTCTTCGTTAAGTTTATTCAAAATTTTGATTCAATCTGCAATAGGTTATACATTAGTTATGAAGATTAAATTGTTATCTTATTATAAATATTATTCAAAAAATATTTTTTAGACAATACATTATTTTATTCGTCCATTAAATTTATTAAAGAATTCTAAAATAAATATTCAATTTGTAATAAATAATACAAATAAATAATACAAATAATAAAATGTTATTTTATAATAAATATTTATTAAAGTGATGTCTTCTGAGCCATATGATCATATTCGCTTGTTAAATTTATTCAAAATTTCTAAGCCTAGGTTAGAATAAATTTGCAATAGATTATGCATCAAATACGAGAAATAAAACGTTATATTATTTTTTAATTAAAACATTATTGTTTGGACAATACAATTATTTTATACGTTTGCTAAATTTATTCAAAAATTCTAAAACCAAGATTCAACGGGGTCAAAATGCTATATGTTATAATTTTTTTTTTAAGTCTATCAATGATAAAATCAAAACATTCATTTGATATAATGGGAGGTCAATAATGCAAAGTTGACTAACACAAGAATTATGATTAAAGTATTATAATAATACAAAAATTTTAAAAATGATATTTGTCCGCTAAAAAAATTTGAATCTCTTTATGTATAAGATTCATTAATATTATGTATAGATCAAAAATCAAAATATTAAATGATTGAATTTGAAATTCATTAAAATAAATTTAGTATGAGTGTATTTGATATAAAGTAAATAAATAAATAAAAAAATATATTTTCAAATAAATTTATATGGATACGATGAGATGGTTGGTAGATGGGAATATATTGGTGGAGACGAAATCAAGAAGGTACAACCATAAATTGTTATTTATAAAGTTTAATTTCTTTTTCGTGATTTTAATTTTTTTCATCAATAAAATATAAAAATAAAATTAAAATGTTTTCTCTGTATTACACACACACTATGACTACCAAGTCCCAACTCTCAAAAAATTACTATTTTGATTACCACGATAAAAGTAGCCAATTAAAAAAATGCTCCCCAAGAGATAAGAAAAAAAAATAATAACTCAAATAATTATTAACTATGACGCTATAATATTTCTGAAAATCAAAGTACTCCATAGATAATTTCAAAATAAAGTGCTTACATAATTTACAGTAATAATTATGTAAACAAAATTTCCAAAATCAAGTACTTACTTCAATACTTACATAATTTCAAAATCACTTATGACTAGTACTAAACATAATTTATCTAATAATTATCTCAATTCAAAAAAGAAAAAAAGTTTTTCAAATTGATTAATAAAATTTTACATAAGATTGATAATGTTTCACAAAAAATTATATTATATTAAAAATTAAAAATACTTTATTTTAAAAATTATATAAATGAATACTAAATGATAAATATATTTTTTTACTAAATATGTTTCTTTTTTTAAAATTTTCGAGTTGAATTGTCTTTTTTAGACTATTCCTATAAAGAGTTTGAACCATACTCTCAATCCAATACTATCATCCATATTAGGTAAAATGATTAAACGAGTTTAAAACTAGAATCTTATAACAATAGGAAATTATATATATTCTTAAAATAGAATCAATTATTTTTTAATTTTAGGAAGTGAAATTAATTTTTAACTTGGATCATCTATTTTTTTGTACCATCCCTAATAAAAAGAGCTTGAACTATACTTTATCTTCATATTGGATAAGTCTAAATCAAATACTATCACTCATATTAGGAAAAATAATTAAGGAATTTAAAGCTAGATCTTATAATAGCAATATAAGAAGATTATATAATGTAATAATTTTAATTTCGTAGGCATCTTACAATGCAACAAAAACAAGGGTATGAAGGCTATTTTATTATAGATATTAATTAAAATAAAATTATTTATATGGTAAATTTGTTATGTTTTATCAAGTTGTAGTAATGATTTTACTCTTATCTATTTTATTCTAATAAATTAATGCGTACTCTTTTGATGAAACATATTTTATTATAGTAATTTAATAAGAAGTGTCTATATAGCTCCACAGTGTGCATGACACCCAATTTAAAATTTAGAGATTTTTTTTAAATGATTTAATCAATATTATTTAAAATTTATTAATATTAATAATATGTATTATATATTTATTGTACACATAATGAGATAGTTAAAATTATTTAATTAATATTACTTTTACAAAATAAATTTATGAATAAATATTAGACTTGTGGGCAATAAGATTTTTTCGTAATTAGTACTCTAATAAGATGCACTTAGCACTAACTAATTCTATTTAGGTTAAGATAAAATTTTAGTTTTTTTTAAAAATATCCTTACTCGTTAAATTTATTCAAAAATTTTAACATCTTGATTGAATTTGCAACAGGTTACACATCGAATATGAATAATAAAGTGTTATCTTATTATGAATATCATTAAAATAATATTTTTAAACAATATATTCATTTTACCCTCTTGTTAAATTTATTCAAAATTTCTAAACAAAGGTTCAATTTGCAACAAAATTATACAAATAATAATAATAAAAATTTAATAAATATTTATTAAAGTGATGTCTTCTAAGTAATACAATCATTATTTACTTGTTAAGTTTATTCAAATTTTTTAAAACCTAAAATTAATTAAATATGAATAACAAAACACTATTATTATAAGTTTTAATTAACATTGTTACTTTGATAATACGATCATTTATTTGCGCGGTAAATTTATTCATAATTTTTAAAACCTAAATTCTATTTGCAAAAAATTATACATCAAATACAAAAAAAATCATTATCTCATTATAAAATATTATAAATGCAACATCTTTTAGATAATATGTCACTTATGCAACTATCAAATCTATTCAAAATTTATTTTTTTAATAACTTATATATTAAATACAAATAATAAAAATATTGTTTTATTCGAAACACAACATCTTTTGGATATACATCATTTCACTCACTTTCTAAATTTATTCAAAATTTAAAAAAATTTTAAATTCTAACTTGCAACAAATTAGGAATAATAATAATATTATTTCTAATCATTTCACTCACTTTTTAAATTTATTCAAAAATTTTAAAATTTTAAATTCTAACTTGCAACAAATTAGGAATAATAATAATATTATTTCTAATCATTTCACTCACTTTTTAAATTTATTCAAAAATTTTAAAATTTTAAATTCTAACTTGCAACAAATTAGGAATAATAATAATATTATTTCTAATCATTTCACTCACTTTTTAAATTTATTCAAAAATTTTAAAATTTTAAATTCTAACTTGCAACAAATTAGGAATAATAATAATATTATTTCTAATTAAAACACTTATTTTTTTAAAAAATAATACATCATTTTACTCTTTCATTGCATTATATTTATTTCAAAATTTGCATCAAATTTATAGTATGTCCATCTGTTAAGGGTCATGAGTGTGTTTCTATCTGTCAAAGTAATATAAATACTATATATTATACTAAAAATTATTAACTCTTGCAAGGAAAAAAAGAAAGAAAAAAAAAAGCAAAACAAAAAACGCAAAATAAACGCGGCTGGTAATACACCAAAACCAGTCTCTCTCTCTCTCTCTCTCTCTCTCTCTCTCTCTCTCTCTCTCTGCATTTTCTTACTAGATATACAATTACATATGCATACCAGTTGCATATATACAATTATTTTGATAGATATACATAGTCAATTCGATAGATATACCTTTCTCTCTCTCTCTGCTCATAGTTTTGAGCTTTACAAAGATCTTATAGTGGGGGCGATCCAAGTTTTTGCTTTACAGAATAATCTGAATTAGCTTTTTTGAATCTGTATCAGTTTTTTTTGTTTTAATTATTTTTTTTGTTGAATTTAATTTAATTTTTATTGATAAAGGTCAGCTTGGTTGGTGAATTTTGTGCTGTTTTTCTGCGATCTCGATTGGTTAAGCTGAGAAGTTTTGGAACATTGGTGAATGGATGTGGAATTTTTGTTTGTTGTATAGGTGAAGTTTAGAGAGGTTTTTGGGGGTCTGAAAACTGAGAAATTTTTTGAATTTTTTTTTTGAATTTTTTGGAGTATCTATTTGAATGATTTCTGGAGGGAGTAGATATGGAAGGAAGGGGATAGGTTTAGGGTTTGATGGTGGAGAAGGAATGATGGAGGAAACTGAGCTTGAAGAAGGAGAGGCTTACAGTTACGATAACAACAACTGGAATGTTTCATCCATTGACCCTGATGTTTCTCTATCTTACCTTGTGAGTTTTCTTCTTTATCTATTGTTTTTTCTGTTTAGTATTATTGATCACTGTTATGAATTTACAATTGAGATTGAAGCCTTTTTTTGTATTCAATTGCAATTGGTTCATTTTTGTGTATTTTGGCTTTTCTAGTTTGTTAGCATGTAGGTTATGTGTTTGATCAATCTATGGGCTGTTTGTTGTCTATCTCTTGTTGCTTCGATATAATTGACTGTCTTAAACCAAATGTTAATAAGAGCCTTATCATGTTATAACGAAATGGAGAAAGGGAATGCTATGAAACTACTGTTGCTCAATATAATTGACTCTCTAAAACCAAATGTTAGTAAGAGGCCTTATCAGATGATAACAAAATGGAAAAAGAGAATGTTATTAAACTACTGTTGCTCAATATAATTCACTTTCTAAAACCAACTATTAATAATGGGCCTTATCACGTTTAAGAAAAACTTGATAACGAAATGGAAAGAAGGAATGTTACTAAACCTGATGATTAAATGACCAAAATATTGCTAAGAGAAATCATGGAAAGAAGCAATTAGGTTATATGAGAAATAAATTTAACTTTAATTACCTCAAGTCCTCAACGGCTCAACCTAGTATCGTAAATTTTGAAACCTTGTGATGTATAATTCCTGGAAGGCAGGCAAAACATAATTGAAAATAATCTACTTGGTGTTAATAAAAAATATTTCCTCTGTTCCATATGGGTTCCGTTTTATGATGCTCTTTTCATTTTATTTTGTTCCAACAACAATGACAACTTTCTATATTTCAAAAATGTGAAACTTTAAACCTCCTATCTTTACTTTAAATGTCATGGCATGTTTGTATGATCACAAGTTTGAAGTGTACATTTGGTATGTGTTAAACTCCGTGTCTAGTCCAATAGTATATGATAACTATATCTACTGTAGTAGTAATTTGAGTTTAATGAAATTTCGTTCTGTAAAGCAAGGGCTTTGGTGGTCAATGTATCAATCAACTATGCACTCAATCCAAATTAGTTCGGATCAGGGATCTGTAATATTTCTGCTCTATTCAAGGCCCATTTATTGCTATACTAAAATAAAAAAATTCTCTTGAAAGGGAAAGGGATTCTCTGAATCTAGAAGTTCTTTTAAAACTCAACTTATCCCTACATCATATGTATCTAGCTAGACTAAAAGCTACCAAAGAATGTGGAAGGATAAATTTTGTAATTCTATTGCGTGTAGAGAGAAGTGATTCATTTTTCATCTTACTTCATCAAAAAAGGAGAAAAGTAATTAAATTATTTCCAACATTGATATAAAATTGTTAGAATTCTTCTCTGATCGGAAATTATTCTTGAGGTACTCCTTCGACGTGAGTTATCATTACTTTAAGCAAGAGTGCATTGAGAGACTGTCCTAGTATACTGTGATGTTAGAGTCTTAGAGAAACCCTGCGTTTGCTCATTCTTTTTTTTTGCTTATAACTTCTCCTCTAGAGTTGATCTAGGGGCTAGTTAGTGAGCTGGAGGAGGTATTCTGGCAGGTTTTATGTATTAGTGTTTATAACTTCATTACACACATGTAATGGCAACCCTCTTTCAGTTTCTCATGTATCTATTCTCTTACTCTGTCAAGGATGAGAAACTCCACAATGTTTTGGGACATTTTCAAAAGGATTTTGAAGGTGGAGTTTCAGCTGAGAATCTGGGTATGTAATACTGGAAATGGGGTATTCCCAGAAGCACAAGTTTAATAGTGACAAGGTTTATGCCATGAACTGATGATTGTTGATTTTGCATATATTGACAGGGTCAAGATTTGGCGGGTATGGTTCATTTTTACCTGCTAATCAGAGTTCTCCTTCTTGGTCTCATCCAAGGATTCCACCAGAATCCAACAACAATAGCCGACAAGTTTGGTCTCATCCAAGGACTCCACCAGAATCCAACAACAATAGCCGACAAGTATCACCAAACAATCTGCTCGCTGAGGTGCATAACCTTTGAATAAATCCTTATGATTTTCTTATATGATAGTTTACTGCAACAAAGAAGTAATATGATTTCACATTGATATTCCACTTTTACCTAGTAATATGCATCTTTCAATGATACAGAGTGGTCGACAAACCTTGTTAGGATCTTCAAGCACTTCTCTGTCCGGAAGGCTTGCAGCATCTTCTGCCCGTTCAAAAGCAGTATCTGCACTTACGGGTCCAAAATTTAAGAGGGAAAGAAATTCTAGCCAACCAATTACTCAGTCTGAAGAGTCCAATTCAAAAAGTGAAAAAGTGAAGAAGCCAAGAAATGACTCTGACCCGAAATCGCTTAAGTTACGTATCAAAGTTGGCGCCAAAAATTTGTCGACCCAAAAGAATGCCGAGATCTACAGTGGGCTTGGGCTGGATGTCTCTCCATCATCGTCGCTGGATGGTAGCCCCATCAATAGAGAAGGTATCTCCCGTGACCTTCAGGTTTCCCCAGATGAATCCCCTACTAGTATACTTCAGGTGAATCTTCCACAAACATTAAGTTTGCTTTGTTTTTCTTCTTTTTGGTTTAAGCTAACCTTGTTATCTGCAATTTTCTTAATCAACCCATTGGAGCAGATTATGACCTCACATCCAATGCGTGATATGTTATTGTTATCCCCCCTCTCAGACGAGTTGATTAGCTTGAATGAAAATGACAAGCTTTGGGGAAAATCTGGATATAAAGGGAAGAAAAAGGGAATGTTTGAATCTTTGGCACTAGAGAATGGTACTCATTATGCAAATGGAAACGAGGCGAGGAAATTGAAAACTTACGACAAAAGTTCCTCGGCAAAGGGCAAAGGCTATGATAATCACAATGGCAGTGCCTTATTATCAAAGAAGGAGATCGATGTTGATGGTCTTGCCTGTGAAGAACTTGTTTCAAAGGCCTTGAAACTGCCTCTTTTATCTAATCCATACCCTAATGCTGCCGATCCTCCAAAAGATGCAGAGAAGACTATTGACAGTTCAAAAACAGCCACTAAGGGTAAGACAAAAGAAGCATCCTCTGAGTGGGCATCCAAGAAATCATTGCTGCCTGGCACTGCAATAGACACAAATTCTGTTGAAGGGTCTGGTGTAAAGGTTTCCTCATCTAGGATAACTATGGAAATGAAAGAGACAGATCGTAATGATCATAACTCAGGATACTTGAAGAAAGAAGGCCACAACAAAGAGGAGTCGCCCAACAATGGACAGTCTAAAGATGGGAATGTGCAAAATGCAGATGCGGCCAGTCCCCTCAAGCAGTCATCTCGTCAGAGAAGCTCCTCCAACAATGAGGATGGAATGAAACTGGCTCCTGAAAAGGAACTTTTTGCATCTAGAGACACAATGAAACCCAAAGGAAGTCAGTTTCATAATGCCCAAAGTACCGAGGCATTAAAAGAAAGTTCTGTTCCTCATTCATTCATAGCATCTAAGGGTAAGAAAACCTCTTCTAGCAGCATCCTCTTATCTAAAAGTGACTCAGAGGACATGAAAAAGAACCTAACCAGGGATAGATACAAAGAATTCTTTGGTGATGTAGAACTCGAACTAGAAGATGCTGAAACTGGTTTGGAGCAAATTCATCCAAAGGAAATGCTGCAGGGTTCTGATTCAGTCAGTAAGAAGAGATTTGAACGTAATAGCTCACTGAAGGAAAAAGTTAATGGTAGGAAAACTGAGAAGCTGTTTGCTTCTGCGGAGTATCCTAGGTTTGCTTCAAATGGGGCTCCTCACGCCATCTGTGAATCCAATCTCTCTGCACCTCCAGGAGCAGGAGCTCCTGTAGTTAAAGAAGATTGGGTTTGTTGTGACAAGTGTCAGACTTGGCGTATACTGCCACTTGGCACTGATCCAGACAGCCTACCCAAGAAGTGGGTGTGTAGATTGCAAACCTGGTTGTAAGTTTTCTCCAACCTTGCTTTCATCCTTTTATCATGATTATCTGTCTTGCTATAAGTAATTTCTCTATTCAGGAGTAGTCATATCTTTAAGGTGAAGACGTATAGGATGTTAGGTTGAAAGATTACCATATTTATACTTAATCATTATAACAGAAAACAATTTCTAATATTTAAGATGTTTTTTGAATGCTATTTAATTATTTTCATCTTCTAGGCCTGGAATGAATCACTGTGGTATTAGTGAAGAGGAAACGACAAAGGCTCTAAGAGCTCTTTACCAGGTGCCGATGAGTGGTGCTACCGCCCCTGCTTCTGACAAACAATTTAGTCAGCATGAATATCCTGGTGGGGCTCTCTCAGGACCAACTCCTATTGACACTATGCATGCCGGCCTAGAACACCAAAAAGCAGGTATACAAGCTGTTGATGCTGGTGGGAAGAAAATACATGTATCAAAAGGTGTGTCAAGTGCGACCAGACAGGAAGGTTTACTGTCATCAAATGGTGTCAAAAGAAACCATCATGGAACCCCAAATAGCAGAAGCTCGAACGATGGTACTAATTTTCTCACTGATGAAAATGGCCATCTATTGGTGGGCCTGCCAAGTAGCTCAATCATAGAGAAGCAGAGACATAAACAAAAAGAGAAGAAAAAATTGCTTGAGAACTATCCTGATGGGGGTATATCTTAAGCTGTTGTATTTTGAATGAAATCCTTGAATTTCTGGAACTTCTCTTTACTCTATATAACATGTTTTGCAGATATTAAAAAATCGAAGATGAAGAACATGAGTGAGATGGGTTTGGATGGTTCGACAGCTAAAAAGGTCAGGAGAGATGATGTGCATTATGGTGACGATCCCATAGGGGCAAAACCGGGACAGAGCTCAAGCACCAATTTGTCAAACAGTGGATCAGAAAGGGCTAGAGATAAATATAAATACAAGAAGCCAAAGGCTGATTCACTGAAAAATTTGGCTTTAGCAAAAAATCCAGAAAGCCATTCTGTGGATGGTTCAATCCAGAAATGTGACAGTAAAGACTCCCTTAAGAGGAAATGGAGTGAATGCCTGAATCCTGAGACACAACCTCCCCGAGATATTGTAGAAGAGACATGTGATAATGGTCGTAGGAAAGAAAAGAAAGCAAGGGTCTCTAAGTCTGTGGAAAAAGGCTCCAGCAGAAGCAGAGCCAGTGTAGAGACTGATGGAAAAAGTAGAGGTAAGAAGGGAGAGCAAGGCAGACAAGATCTAGATAGCACAGTGTCTCAGCATAGTGCAGATGCTGAAGATTCTTCAAAAAGGGATTTGTCTGCTTTGCAGCCTTCAGTTGCAGCCACTTCGAGCTCTTCTAAAGTGTCTGGTTCACATAAGAACAGAACTAGTCTTCAGGAACCAAAAAGTTCACCAGTAGAATCGGTATCTTCATCTCCTTTGAGAATTTCAGACAAGGATATGAGTTCAGCAACTAAAAGGAATCCCAAGATAAAGACCGAACACAAAAAAGCTAATTCCATTACCGGTTCTACACCAAGGCGGTCTTCTTATGGTGAAATTGGTAGGAGCAGCAATCATTCTGGGATGATAAAGAAAGAAGAATCTTCCAATGGAAAGCATCATGAAATGGAGTCCTCTGAACTTGATTACCAGGAGAAAGATGTCCATGATGTATCAGGTGCTACAATTAAAGCAAAGATCACAGGTTCTGATTTTGCTACTCATCAGGACACTGATGTTACTGCTGATCCATTAGGTCAAGCTAATCAATATGCTTTCAGGACAGAGAACTTGGACCAAGGCCTAAATAATGGAAAAAGGAACAACAATCAGTTTCATAATAGTGGCTCTACCTCTAAGGATGAGAAGGTTTTGTTTTCTGAGCATAAAGAAAAGAATCGTACTGTCAGAT
>DF357336.1:112903-141200 GCA_000787875.1 Solanum virginianum | reverse complement strand
CAGATCTGATTCTGGCAAATGTAAGATTAAGGATCTTGATATTTCAAATGAATCTCCAGATCAAAGAATTGATGAGGGGAAATTGACATCTGGAAGAAACAAGTTTGAGGATAAATCTGGTGCCAGTTCTGACAGATTACAGCAAGATTCCAAGAAAGATTCTTTTGGAAAATTGCTGAATGAGAATGTTAAAGGTGATATTCAATCAAAATTTGGTGATGGTGCGGAAGTAAAATTGGATATTATGTCTGGCCTGGATAAAAGGCAGGCCGCTCCAACTGATCGAGATAATGGGAGATCGTCTAGGAAGCTTGTGTCTGACAGAACTCAGAAAATTGAAGCACTTGAGAAAGGGAAGTCACACTTAACATCTCCTTCAATAAGGGGTCAGAATGAGACAGTTCAATCTTCACAACCAGTCCCTGCGTTCAAAAGGAAGGGTGTGGCTAATTTGTTGGCAGTAGATGCATTTGAAGGAGAGATGTTGAATGCTTCAAGACAGGGTAAAAAATCTGAAAGCCACCCTGGAAACACACCTAATAGTTTGCCACAATCTACTCCGCCTGCACTTAAGGTCCGGGATCCAGTCGCTCGCAGCCCTATTCGGAAGGACTCTGCTAGTCAAGCTGCTGTGAATGCTATTAAAGAAGCCACAAACCTTAAACATCTGGCAGATCGCCTCAAGGTTTACATAAGTTTTCCTTCATATCCAAAGATATGAGGGGCTAATGATATGCTTTATCATTTGCTCTCTTTTATGTATTAATTTACTCATTTGTGTTGGCATAACTTGACTTATTGTTTCAGAACTCTGGGTCAAGTGAAAGTACGAGTCTCTATTTTCAAGCAACCCTAAAGTTTCTCCATGGAGCATCCTTGCTAGAATCATGCAACGACAGCGCCAAGCACAGCGAAATGAACCAGTCAAGTCAAATTTATAGCAGCACTGCAAAACTGTGCGAGTGAGTTGTCTAGTTTTCACTTCTTTTCATTCATGTAAACTGTAATTGCACAAATTTGCAAGTAGATTTTACTTCTGTACTACACAGAAGTGCAGGGCTAGATATCAAGCTGTATTGTTCAATGAACTAGTTATGAAAATATGCTCTCGCTAACAGATTCGGTAAAGGGGTAGAGAAAGTTGCTCATTTTGAGAAACAAGAACCCTCTTGCTAGAATGTCCCTATTCTTTTACAGTCTTGATTCATTATCTAAAACTTTAGGGAACCCTACTCAATACTAGGTTTTCTGTTATTCCAGTAGTAGCATTTATTGGTCAAGTATTTGGACATTTTATAATGTCACTGGAAATTTTATTACTATCCCGTTTGTATTGTACCAACAGATTCCTCAGTTGTAATTTTTACATAAACCTTATTAGATGTGCATGAACTTGTTATGATACTGTCCTTGTTTGTAAACTGACCATCAGTTTTAATTTGGTACTATTAATGGTCTAATCTGAAATGATGTCATTTAGTGTTATCTCACCATGCCATGCATTTTTGAAATCTTTTTTGATCTAAACCATTTTCCCGACATTGTTTTGTGATAACTTGGAGCTTTTTTTTTTTTTTTTGAATTTGGGGGTGGGGGAAGGGGAAATGGGGAGGGGATTGAAATGTGGGGAATCGAACCCTCACCAACAAGGTGGGAGTTCAGGTAGCCAACCAACTGAGCTACTAAGATTCCCCGATTACTTGGAGCTTTTATTTTTCAACTCACAAAGAAAGATATGCACATGATGCCTTTTCACACATCTTAGCTATATTCTATTCTTTTGATGTATAATCCGTAGTGTCTCTTGTTCTGGAGAAATTAGTTGTTATAATACCAAGGAGATCCTGAAGTATGATAGAAATTCTAAATACTCAGTAATGCTGATTCCAGGATTTATTCTTGTTTTATTTATAGGTTTGTTGCCCATGAATACGAGAGATTGAAAGACATGGCTGCTGTTTCACTAGCCTATAAATGCATGGAGGTTGCATACCTGCGAGTAGTCTATTTCTCTAATTTCAATGCAAACAGATATAGGAATGAACTACAAACAGCGCTGCAAATTTTTCCTCCAGGTAATTTGCTAAAGATTCACCTAAAAATATACATCTTACATCCCTATACCAATTTTATTTCAGACACTTCCAACTGGACTGGCACGCCCCTCTAGACTTGTAGTTTGACTTTTGATGTTACTGAAGTGGTGTGATTTTGCTGTATACTGGTTGACGGGATGTTCTCGACATTTTACTTGTACTATGCTAAAAACCATTTCGGTGTATTAAAAGGCTTATCTTTGCTGTACCTATGAATTTTGTCGAAGATGAAAGATGAGTCAATCATGGATAGATAACTCTGTGGAGTTATTCTCAGGAGATTGAAGTACTGTCTGTTCTTTTCATTTTTAATAAAAGTAATAGCTGCGAGGGTCATAGCATTATTATGAATCGTGCACCAGAAGTAGTTAGTCATCATTTTATCAAGAATAAAAGCTTAACAAGTGCAAATAACTGTTTGTTTTCTTTTTCTTTAAACAAACCAGCTGTGTCTGATTAGTAATATTGATGAAGTGTCTTCAACTCTCTTCTTGTTGGACTGGACTTTTTTTAAGGGTTACACTTACTGGATTTCTTATCATCATACGCTAGGTGAATCCCCCTCCTCTTCTGCCTCCGATGTTGACAATTTGAACAATACAACTGTTGTAGACAAGGTTGCCTTGGCGAAAGGTGTTGCTTCTCCCCAGGTTGCTGGAACTCATGTGGTTTCAGCGAGAAACCGTGCTAGCTTCACGCGGCTATTTAACTTTGTAAGTTGTCATATAATTCAGCTCCACTAATGACTTGGTCTAATTGAGCGATGAGATCACCAATCAAACATATTTTCAACGGAGAGAATCATCAGACCAGATAAAGTAGAGAACTATTTAATGTTGTCTAACTCTGTTATTCATCTGGTCTAATTGAGTGAATGATAGCACCGGACCAACTATTTTGACATTAACTCTGTTACTCACCTGAACAATTGCCTGAAGCTAGGCATATTACCATATTTTATCAGCAATTTCCCACAGAAGTGGATTTGAACTTGCATCAGTTATGGTTCGATGACTTATCTTCTGAGGGATAGGTTCTATTTTTTCTGTTCCCTTGATTGTCACCCACCAGATTGTTTGGTTAAAGGGTATAATTACAAAAATGCTTACCTCTACAGAAGTCCAATCCTTTTCAATGTATCCTTTTACTTGAGAACTCATGCTCTGAATCTAATTTTTGATCTGGCCATCTTCCTTTTTCTAGTATCTTAGTTTTGATTAATTTGCAGGCACAGGAAGTTAATTTAGCAATGGAAGCCTCCAGGAAATCACGTGTTGCTTTTGCAGCTGCTTATCCTGGACACATTGATACAGAGTGTAAAGTGCCTGCATTATCCGTAAAGAAGGCCCTTGATTTCAACTTCCATGATGTCGACAACTTATTACGCTTAGTCCGGATTGCCATGGAAGATATCAGCCGTTGAAATTTAAATTATGGCTAAAACAATGTGAGTGCATGGAACAGACTCTTGAACATGTTCCTCCATTTGCTGTCAATTGAGGAGACATCAGAAAGAGGATCTCTTGGTCGAGATCTGACATAGCCTATCAAGTTATGAGTTCTACTCATAATACCCTTGTAAATCTGTACATAGCTGAAACCTATAGTTGAATAGATATTCTCAATACAGCCAAGGTCCCAATCTTACAGAAATAGGGGGACTTCACTGTTTGGTAGTTGGAAAAGCTCGTTTGTGAAAAGAGGTTTAAAGAAAAACGGGAGGATCTTTGTGGGGAAACAGATGAGAAAAATAGTCATATTTTGTTGCATTGTACATTCACTGCACAGTTGTGGAATTTCACTCTCACAGACGCAAATGGACATGCCTGAGTACACTGCAGATCTGTTTGAGTTGCTGGATTAGAAGAGGTGGAAGCAAGAGCCTAGAAGAGATGGTGGAAATAGCAGATGTTTCGAAGATAGGTTCAATTCCATTTGTAGAGTTATTGGAATTGTTCTTGTATCTTTCTTTTGTTTGGTGTAAAGAAACAGAGATAGAGGAATTAGAGCTTGTAGGTCTGTTAGGCTCTCTGTTAGTATTTTCTTCCATATTCTCTTCTTTTGAAGGTCTCCAACATATCCATAATGTTGAGGAATACAATATTTTTCCAGTTTCTTAAAAAAAAACGCCAAGGAATTTGGTGGTGCAGGCATTAGTTCTTAACATTGCAATGCTTCTTGTTATTGATTCAGCTGACTTGCCTCTCCGAGATCTAAGGTAAAATGGCCTTCGGTATTGCCTTTTTCCCTCATCTAAATTAGTTTATTTAGAGTTATTGTGAGTCGATATATGATCTTTGTTTTTCTTCCTTGATTCTTACTACAGATACATTTGCTATTGAGATGGCTTCTTGTTAGTTTTTGACTTATATAAGGAAACACCCAAAGAGATGAACTACCACAACAGCACAGAAGAGTAGTGTGATTAGTATGGATGGTTTTAGTTGTTGACATTGACGAGACTCGGCATATACCAACTCTCCCTGTAAGATGAAAAAATTATACTAAAAAAAGATAAATAATCATCCCCATCTTTAATAATCGGAATTTTTTGTTGCAGGTCAGATTAAGGGGAGTCGTAAGTTGAGAAGTGCAGTTGTTAATTGCTTCTTAATGATAAAGAAGCCCAGGTAGCCAATTGCTATTCTTTACCAAGTTACCAAATAATGTTGTTCATCATAATATGTACTTGTAGATTGTACAGTACCTTATAAGTTTAAGCCCTGCACCAAAGAACCCAACTCCAATATGTAATACAGACGGGCTCTGAGTTTCAAAGTCCCAAAACGTTACAATGTTAATACAGATATTTACTTTTTTCTATGGGATTTATCCTGTGAATCTCTATTACTAGCTGTTATATTCTGCTTTAATAGATCATGGTCTCAATATGTAAAAGATACTCTCTTTTTTTGGGAATATTGTTAAGAAGCTTCGGAGTTATCATGGATTGTTTTGTAATTATCAACTTCTCCCGCTTCATCTGTTTTTGTTGGAGATACATTTGGTATCAAATAAATTTGTTCCATCTTATTGTGATACTACAAGAAAGCCCTAGGAAATAAATGATCATGATTTTGGTAGTACTTTCTGAAACATCATGTACAAGAACGCCCCCAGAAATAAAGGTTCTTGCTTTTGATAGCATTTTTTAAAACATGCAACCGCACAACTATGCTTTGGAGGGATAGTGTACATGCAGATCTCAGATTTACCTCATGAAGAGTAGCATCTTTTCAAAAAGAAAGCTCTTTATACATGGCGAAAAGTAACACAATAGGTGGAAATTTCAAATAAACATAGGTTCAAAACTAAAGTTCAGATGAGTAGTCGTTTTCCAAGTAATTGAAGAATCAGTAAAACCGAAGGATGCATAAAAGACGGACAAGGGATGCTCAAAGAACGTATTTATGAGGT
The DNA here is from genome assembly GCA_000787875.1 of Solanum virginianum. Taxonomy (NCBI): domain Eukaryota; kingdom Viridiplantae; phylum Streptophyta; class Magnoliopsida; order Solanales; family Solanaceae; genus Solanum; species Solanum virginianum. The sequence continues at coordinate 135,687 of DF357336.1, read as the reverse complement.
GTAGATTTGCGGGTTATTACACCTCTATGCTACTTTTGAAATCCCATAAAATTATCTCTTTAATGAAAGCACATATATATGATGTATCCTAATCAATACAGCAAACAGCAACAAATATTATCACTACTTCGGGAGGGGGGGAGAGGCTGGAGCAAGAGGGAACTGCCCTTGCAAGCGCAATAGAGTCACACAGACATATTTGCAAGAAATAGATCAGAACACAAAAGTCACAGAGAGATATCTGTAAGCAACAACTCAGAACACAAGTCGCACAGACATTTGTAAGCAACAGATCAGAACACAAGCCGCACATTGAGTGTTGCTCAAATCTATGGCTGCAACCAATACTAACCTTCCGCCAACTTCTTAAAAAAAAAAAGGCGGTGTGATATCTAAGAACTGCACAGTTGCCTACTTACAGGCAAAGATCAAAAAAAGTTATCTGCTACAATGTCCCTATTAAGTGACCTGGGAAACCAGCTGTACGCAATATGATGTGCAGATCACAAACAGAATCCCAGCCGAGCACCAGATTGCTGGTTCAGGCTAAATATTTGAACAAATTTGGGTTCTCTTTGTCTCTTTCCAAGTAATCTCTAGTGATGAGATCTTCAATTCGCTTTTTGATTGCTTTGAAGTCAGGCTACACAAACACGCAAAATTAATGATATTAAATATAAAATTCTCAATCTCTAAAACAAGATCCAATAACTATCTTCGAGACAAAGCAAAGTTTAAGATTGCAGCAGACACTAGCAAAGGAAATAGAGCCCATAAATAATCGAAATGTGAGAATCACAATTGAATGGCACAGCAAGAACATTAAAAATTTAAGCACCAAAGCCCTCGTAATTGAATGGCACAGCAAGAACATTAAAAATTTAAGCACCAAAGCCCAATCATATTCTGTCCTTGTTCATCTCTGACCTCACATAGTTTTTGAATTTGTTGGGTGTAATATTCTAGCTTTTCGAGAATATGAATACTCAAAATCATGAATTAGACTAAATCACGTATCTCCTAACTTATTTCCCACAAGTTATACCACTTCTTCTAGGACCAATGTGACTTTAGCCATTGAGGAAGTTGGAACACCAGATGTTTCCCAAAAAGACGCTATAGACAAAAAAGTAGTTCGCCTCCTCCCATCATCTCTTGTGTTACACCAGGGTTCAGAAGAAAATGAAAATGATAGAGAAACAGATGGAGAAGAAGAAAATGAACTATCTATACAAATTGCTGACCAATTCACATAATGAAATTGGAAGTGGCAGATTGTCACCGAATAGCATATTTAGAGGTTTGGAAACTACTGAAAGATATCTCAACTTAAAGATCCTTTGTCTCAATAGTAAATGTCTAAAAAGTCAATGTTAAGAAATATCACGCGAGTTCTGGTATCAGAAAGCAGAACTACGAACAAATTGTGATGGAGGAAATTAGAAGATTGAAGGAAAAAGGTAATATTGGTGTTTCTGCTGTCAAGTTATATTCTTTGGGAAAGGAAACCAATAATTTCACTTAAGTCAAATAAAGACTACGTTTAAAAATATACAACAACAACATACCCAGTGAAATCCCACAAGTGGGGTCTGGGGAGGGTGAAATGTACACAGACCTTACCACTACCTCATAGAAGTAGAGAGGTTGTTTCCTGGGAACCCTCATCTCAAAACCCATAAGCAGAAGGACTAGATATGACAAAAGGTAAAAGAAAACACATGATAGTATGAAAATATGATGCAATTAACACATAAACAAACAAATAATGACAACACATGCTAGAAAAAAACACTCAACCCTACTAGATCCCCTAACTAGGTAACCACCTAACCCTACCAACCAATTAGCCTACTATTTTAATTTGCGACCTTCACTTCTTCCTATCTAAGGTCATGTCCTCAGTGAGATTAAGTTTCGTCATATCGTGTCTAATGACCTCCCCCCAATACTTCTTCGGTCTACCTCTAACCCTCTGCGTAGCTCCTAAAACCAACCTCTCGCATATCCTAACAGGAGCATCGGTACTCCTTCTCTGCACATGTCCAAACCATCGCATTGCATTTTTGATTGGCCAACACTCCACCACGTACAACAATAACAATAATAATTAGAGTACAACTTTTCATTCTAGTAAATCCAAAAAAAAAGGGTGAATACCTTAAACATTCGGCTCAACTGCTCAACACACTCCGACACAAGTTGTTGATGAGGAAGAACTTTCCGACTCTTCATAATGCGCACAATACAGGCATCAATTGCATAACGTCTATCTTTGTCTACGTCCTCGACCACCTTTTTCCTTTCATCCACCGGAGGTAATGGGACCTGGATGGTACAAATAAAACATGCCATTAGGAATAGGTGTCTACAGTGAATTCATGAAGCGTCACTGAAAAATATAGAGTTTTTACCCTAATCCGCCTCATCCTGTCAATGAACTTGGAATTGAACTCAAAATGATCAGATGACGAAACAGTTCTATTGCTAGGCTCCTTAGTCAGAATTTTATACTTGGCACATGAAAGGGATTGAAGCAATCTGATCAAGTCATCATCAGCCAAATTTAACTGACTCTTGATTTCTGAGTAACTCAATCTATCTGAAGAATTAAACAATAACAGAGCAGCAGCCTGAAAAAGCAGAAATCAGAAATCCAGAAGTGTATTGTAATCAGCAGGGATGATTTAATGGAATCATTAGACAGAGTAGTCACCTGATAGGTTCCCAGAATCAGTTCAATGGTTTTTGAATCAAACTTCCCATTGATGTTACACGTTCCTAATGAATAAATCCATGTCAATTTCCTGTGTTTTGTTTTTGTCTGATAGAATTCCTTGAAGACTTCCACACACTTTACCTGAGGCAAATGACACAAACAAAGGTTACGCATTCATGAATTCAGAAGAAAAACATCATATCAGCTAACAGAAAGTAGATTTTCAAATTATCAAGATAAGCTCCTCTTACCATTTCCACAGGGAGACTTAAATCAGAAGATCTATAACTAGGCCAGAACCCAGTTGTAAGAACTGTGACAGTTAAATCAATTCCAGGACTCACTACAGGGTTGTTGCTGAGATATTCTTGAAAATGGTTCTGATTTTCCCTAGCCAATGTCAAGTCTGTCACCTGTTTTTGAGTTACCACAAGTTTTAATAAGACATTTGAATATGATGGGATAAAATACGAAAAGATATTATGTTTCCTCACCATTCCCTCCATCTTTGATGTAAACTGCCCACCACACTGTTGCTTTAGCTTTGTTAAGATAAGCCTTTCGTGGTCATCATTGGCACTTTTATCAAATAGCAATCGACGAGAAAGTTTCTTCCTATCACATCAAGACAGTGGACATTCCGGACGGTAAATGAAGATTCAACCCAACTAAGATAAATATATCAATGAACTGTTGGACTATCTAACCCACCTATAGAACTCCGCAAAAAGGTCTCTGTCACTAATGTATGCGAGAAGCTTGACCACCTACAAATATTCAAACAATTATTATGATTGGCCGAAAGATGGACTTTCCAGGAAATGGAGTGATTTGAAGTTCATGCTATACCTTATCCAAGGTCTCCTCAATTGCGTCATCACTGAGTTTCTCACTCCCACCTTTCTTAAGAATGTTATCACAATAAGAAGCAAGGAGCTCTGCACTTGAACTACCAGATACAATCTTGTTACAGAAGACCTCAAATGCCTCCTTGAGAGCCTGTATATGTCAAACTTTAGGCATCAGAATACTGACAAATAATTTTGAAGTGAGAGATCTACAATTGTTAACAGCAGAATATACCTTATGAAAGAGAGAGTTATTAGCAAAACAGTCCATCACATAAGCCATATACTTATCGTGAAGCTCAATCAACTTTCTAACAAAGACCTGCAGAAGGGATGGAATCGATGGTAAATAAATTTACATTACATAAAAGTGAAATCAGAATAAAGGAATATGGTTTTACCTGCTCTCCCGAGCCTGAACTTTCAGCCTGTACAAAAAACACATAAACACTTCAGATGGAAACTCCAGTAAACTTCATATATAGATGTACTTATTTCTACAAAAATGCTTTCAAGTCCACTCAAAAGTTCTGTTCTCTAAATGGTGTATCATACATTCCCCCTCCCCCACTGATTTTTCCTATTCACAATTTTAAAGGACTTTATAAAATATGAAACAAGAACATGAACAATTCACCTTGCTATTTGCCGTATCTTCAGCCTGTTGCACCAAGACCATGCCTTCAGCAATGACATGCTGCAGAAGATGTTTAGCCAACTTAGTAAACTAAATAAATGGTCATTCTTTGTTGCTCAGTGATTGGCATTAAATGATATAAAATAAAAAATACCTGTTTAAAAATATTTGAAACAGGTTCCAATCCCTTGGGGATTCTGTGGAATAGCCTATACATTCGAGATAAATCCTCTACCTGAGTGTCAAAGAGAGTGCGGCAATAAGGGCAAAAGAGAAAAACATTGAATTACAAGTAAAATAACATTGAAACTTCCCAAAAATAGTGAAAAGCAACACAAGAATTCAATACCTTATCATCTCTAAGCAATACTCGGCATCCAGAATGCTCCTTCTCAAGTAACTGATTGGTATATACAACCAACAATTCATTTTGTACTTTCTGCAGCACAAATTTTGGCCTCAACATTGAAAACAAATCCAACTAAAGAAATATTGTCAACATGTAAAAAGTCTGAATTTCCAGCATTCAAAGTCAAATATATAACGGGAAAATACTTTAAAGCAATGACATAAATGATAAGTGCATCGGAGAAAAAACGAAATTGCCAACTTTCCTTCTCCTGTTTTATTTCCCTGAACAAAATCAAAAAGACTACAGCCTATTCGGTACATTTTTGCTCAAACGGAGAAATATAACTGAATTATGCACTCATGGGATTTTATTTTAGAACTCAAACATATTTTATTTTTATACAACTAGTGCACACCTCGACTAATTCCAAAGACACCTGCTACCTCCCCAGAGCATAATACAAAATCACATAGTGTTTATTATGCTCAAATTCTTTTTAAAAGAAATGTTCCTCAAAGTTAAGATTTCAAGTTGCTAAGTTAGCAAATTCCGATGCCGACCTCTAGAAGTTTTGTCTCACTGAGAATATGGAGATAATGAGACACTCTATCTTTCTCTCTCTTCAAGCACTCCTCTGCCTGTGTTAGCAATAGCAAAGCACAGGTATCAAAATTTACTGTAACCAAACAACTTATGAACTCATGGCAATAGTAAAATAAATTGTACCTTCAACATATAATCTGGACAAGAATCTTCCACAATCCAACTTGAAGCTTTCCGAGAATAATAAGCTGCAGTATCTTTAAGCATTGCTTCTTCAAAGTCATTCTCATAATACTCCATTTCCCCCATTCCAATTCCAACAAATATATCAAGCACATTCTTCAATAAAGCTCTGTCAATCTGCTCACCCTCACGTTCTTGATCAATCTAATACAAAGAGGACTCTTAATCAGACCCTCATAACTAAAATAATATGGCAAGAGTTGGAATCAACTGTCAGTCGGAAGGAAAAAGCGAGGATATGATACTTGCCAACACAATAACTGCATCTCTAGCTTTACCGTTCAACTCCTGATAAACCTATTGTCAACAAAAACAGAAATAAATTTCCCGCATAACAGATATATGAAGAAAACAAAAAAGAAAAGAGACATTTATATTGCCCATAATTATATAGGAGATGCAAGAAACAAACCCGATCACGGAAGCACACCAGACCAACTTCTTTAAGTGCCGGTAGTGACCTTCGTGCAATAAAATATCGGTCGAGATAATGGAAGAACCGTGAGAGCCACCTAACCATAAGTTTATGATTCGCCCATCTTCTCACGAACTCCCTCAACATAAACTCATCGTGCCTCTCTCGTAAAGCAGGCAGAACCTAATAAAGAAAAATAAAAATGGCAAAATTGAACAGCAATAGCAAAGCAAGTAGAGTAAATTTCACAACATAGTGGAACTCCAATTTATCCATATGCATTGTTTTCAAATTAGATGAAGTAATATTAACTATGATTTCAGGTTCTGATCAAATTAATATTCTCAAGACAGCCACCAGATGAGCATATACCCATCCATCAAGGCTTAAATCAAGCATGTGGGCTTAAATCAAGCATGTGTCAGTAATACCAATACAATAACACCAAAAAAATTACCAAACTCAAGTTCTACACATTAATCGCCAAATTAGAAGTATAGCTCGGCCAACAAGGCCACTAATTGCATGTAAGTAAATATGTGCACCCCATCACTAAGGTAACCAGCAGCTAGAGCCGTCAAAATGGGTTTAATCCATGGGGCCGGCCCAGCCCTACCCTTGATATGATTTTTCAAGCCCATTTATAAGCAGGGCTTATAGGCCCGTCCCAACTAAGTCCTTGGCTCTTGAGGCTTGATTGAGGCTGGGCTAGGGTCATCCCATGGGCCAAAATGATTATTTTAATTTGAATTAAAATATTTAAAGTTATTAGGCGTAATTGTTTTTTAGTTTACAAGTTTTTTTTTTTCAAATTTTCTTTATTATTTATTTGTAAAAAAAATTATTATTATTTTTCTTTAGTCATAGGATGACTCAAATATGATAATTGTTTGTTATATTTAATTTGAAAATCTTCTCATTTCTTGATGTTATATATTCCAGATATGCTATTGTAATTAATAGCACCACCACCACCAACAACAACATAGCTAGTGAAATCCCACAAGTGGGGTCTGGGGAGGGTAGAATGTACGCAGACGGCATTAAATGAAACTAGATATGACAAAAAGTAAAAGAAAGGGACCAACAAAAACGACTAATAACCAAAAGCACATGACAATATGTAAATATGTTACAATTAACACATAAACAACAAATAATGACAACACATGTTATAAAACACTTCTACTCCTCTACCCTAGTATACCCCATGACTAGATAACTACATAACCCTACCAACCAATTAGCCTACTACTCTAATTCGCGACCTCCACTTCTTTCTATCTAGGGTCATGCCCTCAGTGAGATCAAGTTCCGCTATATCAAGTCTAATTACCTCCCCCTGTACTTCTTCGGTCTACCTCTACCCTCCGTGTAGCTCCTAAAACCAACCTCTCGCACCTCTTAACAGGATCATCAGTACTCGTTCTCTGCACATGTCCAAACCATCGCAGTCTCGTTTCCCTCATCTTATCTGCCACAGGAGCCACCTCTAGCTTCTCCCGAATGATCTCATTCCTAATCTTATCACTCCTAGTGTGACCACACATCCATCTCAACATCCTCATCTCTACGTTTTTGATTGGCCAACACTCCACCCCATATAGCAAAGATGGTCTAACCACCACTCTATAGAACATACCTTTGAGTTTAGGGGGTATCTTCTTATCGCACAATACTCCAGATGCAAGCCTCCATTTAGTCCAAGATGCTCCAATATATGTGTGACATCATCGTCAATATCGCCACTACTCTGGATGATAGACCCCAGATATTTAAAGTTTTCCCTCTTGGGGATAGGCTGAGTGGCAAGCCTGACATCAAAGTTTGCTTCATCCCTCTCAACACTGAATTCGTACTCAAAGTATTCAGTTTTGGTCCTGCTCAACTTGAATCCTTTGGACTCCAAGGCGTGTCTCCAGGTCTCCAACCTATCATTAACTTTAGTCCGCGTCTCATCAATCAATACCATGTCATCTGAAAATAGCATACACCATGGTACTTCCTCCTGGATAGATCGCGTCAGCTCATCCATCACCAAGGCAAACAAGAAAGGGCTCAACACTGAACCTTGAGGGAGTCCCATCTCAACAGGAAAATACTCTGAGTGTCCCCCTACCGTTCTTACCCGAGTCTTGGCTCTATCGTACATGTCCTTTATCGCCCTGATATATGCCATTAGGACACCTTTTACCTCTAGACACCTCCCTTGATACCCCTATAATTGTTACAGTTTTGAATGTCTCCCTTATTATTGTACAATGGAACCATTGTACTCCTCCTCCATTCATCAGGCATCTTGGCAGTCTTCATAATAGCATTGAACAGTCGAGTCAACCACTCTATGCCATCCTTGACCATGTTCTTCCAAAAGTCTACCGGAATCTCATCGGGACTGATCGTCTTTCCCCTCTTCATCATACTAATAGCCCGTCTTACCTCCTCAACTCTGAACCGCCTGCAATAACCAAAATCATGATGGTTTTCGGAGTGTGCCAACTCACCCAGCTCAATATCCCTATCTCCTTTTTCATTCAGGAGTTTATGAAAGTAAGCTTGCCACCTTAATTTAATGGAAGTGTCATCGACCAACACTCATCCTTGATGCACTTCACTTGGTCCAAGTCGCGAGCTTTCCTTTTGCCACCTTAATTTAATTGAAGTATCATCAACCAACACCTCACTCCTCATCCTTGATGTACTTCACTTGGTCCAAGTAGCGAGCTTTCCTTTCTCTTACTTTAGCGAGCCTATACAATCTCTTGTCCCCGTCTTTATCACTTAGCTCCTCATAACGGCGCTCAAACCTACTGACTTAGCTTTCGTCATCGCCATCTTTGCTTCTGACTTGGCCGTCTTATAGATTACCTTAAGCTTTTGCTTTTCATCTTCATCCCTACACTCTACCAATTCTTACATAGACTTCATCGCCCTTTCGGAGAAGTAGGTAATCTATTTGAGTCTTAGCTACTATACTACGGAAGGGAATCAAGTGGTTTTCCCTCTTTGGGAAACACGAGTTAGCAATCACTAACTCAGAGACTTTGGCAAAATCCAAGAGAGACGTCCACATTGTAATTAATAGCACCACTGATCATAATTATAATGCATATTATAATTGTAATTATTATGTTCTTTCATATATTTTTGTTAGGCATGTTGAAAATTTGACGTCCACATTGTAATTAATAGCACCACTGATCATAATTATAATGCATATTATAATTGTAATTATTATGTTCTTTCATATAATTTTGTTAGGCATGTTGAAAAATTTAGTATGTTGACGGAATTTCAAGTTTAAATTTAGATTGAAAAAAAAAAATTAGTTTTTCAAAAAGAGAAGGGATGGCCGCCCCAACCCGCGGCCCCACTAGGGTTGGGTTGGGCTGGACATTTCAAGGCCCTTTCAAATGAAGGGCCGGCCCGTCCCAGCCCTCCAAATTTTTAGCCCGCAAGGCTTGGGCTGGTTGGGGCTGGGTTGGCCCGTTTTGACAGTAATACCATCAGCTAATAACTTTTCAGCGCCTAATTATCATGGGAAAGAAAGTCAATGCTTCTTACCGTAGAATTGATATATTCTTCAAATGCTTCCTTGTACATCTCATACAACTGCTGTGAGTAATCATTTGGTGGCTTCTGTGTACACATGTTATATATAGTTCTACACTTCAATTAAGGAAAAAATTGCTGCCATGTCAAATTACTTCACTTATAACCAAGAAGTTATTATTTAAAATTATGTGAGCATACACATACACACACACACACACAAAAACTTCAAGAGCACAGAACCGTAAGGATACGTGTAAAGCATCATGTACTCTTCAGAGCTGAAAGAATGTTGTTGTCCTTCTAAAATTTTCTTCAATTTAGTGATGCCCTTCTGCATAAACTCCCATCCTTCCTCCAACTCAATAATCTTCAGCTGGCTCATTGCCATCTTAGAAGCATGTATTTTACTGCCACCTATATGAACAATTGAAAAAAACACATGTAATGACAACACTACACCATGTAATCATTCACAAAAACAATGCTGATTAAGAAGAAAAGCATATCTCAATGTACACAGGTGACAGCAACAAGAAGCAACTTCTCAATTAATAATCAATCAAAAATACAATACCAATTCAACTTTCAAGTTTCAATGATATGGAAGTTGTTCAACATCAATGTATACAGGCGACAACAAAAAGCAGCAACTTTTACAGTTAGCTTAGTACAGCTTTCGCGAATTTTATTTGCACTCTAGTTATAAGATAGAATTCTTTCTAAAATAATTTGCATTAATAGAACTCCAAAATCACAAGCTCGAATGTAGTAATCAAAATGACCTAATATGTGTATCTGTAATATCCAAACAACAATATCAAGAACAACTTATTTGTGGGGCGGTATCTGTAACACAAATAGAGTAAATACGGAAATTGACACATATAGCATAATTCCAACTCAATTCAATGTCCGAGAATTATATGACAAGGAAGATACCCATTTTATATAGGAAGATTTGTTGTGGGATCAACAACAATAACATACCAAGTGAAATCCCACAAGTAGGGTCTAGGAAGGGTGGTGTGTAAACATGCAACTTTACTCCCACGTAATGTGGTTGTGATTCCTCTTAAGCACTATGTCCTCGTTACTTCATTCTTCCGTCTACCCTATTTTTCGATTGAACTCCATCACATACCCTGCTAGACATCTCCACCGCAGATTTCTGGTTCATGTTCTGCTACCTTTTTCTTCCTATCCCTTTTAGCATTCTCCATCTAAGTATTTATTAATGCTAAACTTCTATCTGCTGGTTAGGATTGACCTTTTTTTAGTTTATTTCATTAGGAATTGCATGAATTCAAATTAAATGCATAATTGATAACAACATTGCGAGAATCTAAACTAGTTTAAGTCATTATTCTATACTAAAACACAGTGAAACCATCAATAGAAATGTTAACAAACCACAACGAGTGATCCTATCCATTCAAACATCATACACTGTGGAACGATGGGTAACGACTATATAAAACAAGCAGTCAGCACGATCTTAAACCCTAGAAAAATTAACAACCACAAGAATCAGCAAAATAAAGCTAAATTATCATAATCTCCGAGGACCTTACCGGAGAAAAGGATCGATCACCGGAGAGCTGAATTACAATCGCCCTCCCGTTGATGAATGGCTTCTGTTTTCTTCTCGAAACTATGAAACAACGCAATGAATAAGAGAAAAACTCCAAAATCTTATAGAATCGCTCTATTTATAGTAGGGAAAAGTGATAGACAATGAGGCGGTTTATTGTTGAATTTCAACCAAATTACACTTCCACAGAGTCCAGATTTCACTTGGAAAGCATTTGGAGAGAAAATAGCAAATTCCCTCTTAACCTGGTACTCAATTCTCAACTCCATACTAATACTTATTATAACCCTTAAATATTGATCTGTCCAAGAAGTGAATACATCTCTTGTGGTGTATAAGGTTGGACCATCTTTGTTGTTAGGGTGGAGCATGTACATGTCTAGAAGATGTATATGTTTGTTGTATGGGGTGGAGTATTGGCCAATAAAAAATACATATATCCTGTTATGTTGAGATGGATGTGTGGTCACATCAGCAGTAATAAAGTTAGGAATTGAGATGGATGTGTGGTCACATCAGCAGTAATAAAGTTAGGAATGAGACCATTCGGGAGAAGCTAGAGGTGGCTCCGATAATAGATAAGATAAGGGAAGCGACACTGCAATGATATAGAGGGGTAGGGGTAGACCAAAGAAGTACTGGGGAAGTGATTAGACATGATATGATCGAACTTAATCTCACTGAGGGCATGACTCTAGATAGGAAGAAGTGGAGCTCGCGTATTAAAGTAGTAGGTCAATTGGTTAGTAGGGTTAGGTGGTTACCTAGTCATGGGGTTTAGTAGGGTAGCAGAAAACAGTCTCTTTACTTCTATGAGGTAGCGGTAAGGTCGGCGTACATTCTACCTTCCCCAAACCCACTTGTGGGATTTCACTGGGTATGTTGTTATTGTTGTTGTACAAAATTTCATATTCATGTCACAATTTCTTCAAGCTTTTCTCAAAGTCCTTCAATGGTGGTCTTCTAAATTTCATCTCTAGGAGCTCTGAATCATTTGTAGCTACTTTTTTTTATGTTTAGTTAATCATACATCAATCATTTTTAGCAATGATAGTCACCTCACCACAAGAAATTTTCATCTATAAAGCTCAATAGCTACTTCTTTATGTTTTGTTAATCATACATAAATCTTTTTTAGCAACAATAATCATCTCACCCACAAGAAATTTTCATATATAAAGCTCAAAAATGGAGTTTAAGTTTCTTCTTGAACTCCTCACATTTTCAAATTTTTTCCTATCAAATTTGTTTTTTACTTCTTTTTTTTGTGAATTTTAATTTTGGGATTTGAACCAATAATGGTGAATCCGAAATTTCGCCTTCCAATTTCACTCTTATCAAATTTGTTGTTTTTCATACATATATTTGTTTGTGAATTTTAATTTTGTATTTGATACAAATTAAAACGTTATGTAGCATAACTATGGAGTTCTTCTTCTTCTTTAATTTGGTGTAGAGATTGTTTCGCCATTTTCTCTTATTATCTAAAGAAATCAATAGGATCTCAAAGAAAACAAATAATTTTTGTAAATTTAAATTTTTAGATTTCATAAAAATGAGAACTTTACATAACTTTATAGTGAAGTATTTTATTATTAATTTAGATTAGGTTTAAAATTTACAAAAAAAAAAAAAGAAAAAAAAAATTAAAAAGTAAATATACAGTAATTTCGTGCGTGTGTTACACAGCTTAACATATAACTGATTTTGACTTTTTAGGGAGATGATTATTTCGTATTAATGTAGTTCAGGGGGTAATAGGACCCCGTGAAATATAAGTCTGTAGTTGAAAATTGACTAATAGATTGGGGGGGCATTTGGCTATTTTCTCGAGATTTTCTTTATATTTTAATTTGAGTTATTTTTGCATACATGGCCAATCATATATATGGTGTAATACTATTCTTAAATCTTAAGGTATATTTAATGGGAAAAGAATTTTTACATACCAAAACAATAAAGTCATGTACGGAAAACTTTTTAATTAAAAGAATGGTAACTACTACTTTTTTATTTTTATAAATAACTAGTGGTGAAGGTCTCTGCTAGCACGAGCTCAATATAAATTATTTTTTAGTTTTGATTTATGGAACATCGATAGATTTTTTCTATATATTTTTGAAGATATTATAAAATTATAATTGAAGCAGTTAAAGAAATATTACGAAGTCGTTGAAGTAGACACGTCAATACATAACTGCTTTGAAAATATTAAATTAAAAAGCCTACAAATTATTTTTTGCTAGCTCACTGGAAGCCGCAATATAAATTATTTTTTAGTCTAGATTTATGTGACATCGATAGATTTTTCCTATATATTTTAGAAAATATCATAAAATTATAATTGAAGCAGCTAAAAAAAATTATGAAATAATTAAAGCAGACACATCAATATGAAACTGTCTTGAAAAGATTAAATTAAAAAGTCTACAAAATATTTTTTATTGGACCCATATAATAAAGGCGAAGAAGCAGGCAGTTGAAGCAGGCAGAATAATCGAAAGTTGCTCAAGCAGGCAACTGCCTTAATAAGTTTTATATAACATCAATATATTTTTTTTATCTATATTTTAAAAATTATTGTAAAATTATAATTGAAACCACCAAAAAAATATTATGAAGTAATTGAAGTAGTTGAAGCAAACACGTTAATACACAATTGCCTTGAAAAGATTAAATTAAAAAGTCCACGAAATATTTTTCTTTGGCCCCATATATATATAATTAAAAGCGAAGAAACAGGCAGCTGAAGTAGACATGATAATTGAAAACTGCTCAAAAAGGCAGTTGCAACCAGAAGTTGTTGCCTTATTGTAAGGACCCGTTAAATATTTTTAAAATTGGTCCTGCTATTTTCTTAAAATATTCTTCTCGTAAACTTTGGTAGGTATTTCAGATTATTCAATAACTAAGACTACATATTATTTTATGTGTATGTTATACTTTTTAGTTGTGACAATTAATGGTGGGCTGCATTTCATAGTGGGATGGCATAAACCAGTGGAAAATGGTAGTGACAACAACATGATTTGCACTACAATTATTGTAGGCTCGCGCAATCATGGTGCACACCATTATAATTAAAATAACAATATATAAAACAATTTATATACGTATGTATAGAGAGAAGTGTTCAGCCTAAGTAAAATAATATGAAGAGGTAGAGAAACCTGCCAGCAAATTGATCAAAACAGAAAGCAAAGGAACTCAGAATCAAGTAAGAAAAGAGAGGAGAAAGAGAGGGGGATCGGGGAAGCAGTGACGAGGTGAGGCTAGTATAATTCTCCAAATTGTGACAAACCATAAGAGGTAATCTTCTAATTCGCTTATGTATCTTATATTATAATAACATATATAAATATAGAATTAAATTTACTATCACAAATTTGGTTTCACAATAAGGTAGATGTTTCTATCCTTCTTTGAGATTGTGATTGAATTATTAAATATTCGTATGTATTAATTTATGGAATGAGATCATTTCATATATTAAAAAAATCTTTTTTTTATAAATTTTGTGCGGAAAACTTTATTTATATGGGTAGTAGAATATGGGCATTTAAACCTAAATTTTTAGTATGTTTTAAAAATCTTAAATCTTTTGTAGTATCATTAAACCTGCGGAATAAACATGAAAAATAGAAGAAAAGTTACCTAGAATTTGAATTGGAAAGTGTAGGGAACCGATGAATTACCATAAATATAGAATATAAAGAAAGATGAAGCTGCGCCAAAAACTTCAAAATTTCTTATAATCCAGAAGAAACTCTTACAATTTTGTATCTTCATGAAATTGAAATTGACACCTTGTTCAAATATACATTTCTAAATGGAGGAAAATAATCACAAACTCAATCTGAGTGTATATGATATATATTAGAAAAAGAAAATGTGTGACGAAAAACATGAGAAATTACAGGAGGAGAAGCAAGCTTTAATGCTTGACATACACTTAGTTGTATATAAGATAAAAAAGTATTATGGGAGTTCAATAAATAAAATAAGTGGTAATAAGGAGACAATGCATGTGCCACTTTCACTTAGTCCCACTTTGTATATAAGAATCTGGTCAAATAGGAGAAACATGCAGAGAATTCCTTTGTACCTTTTTTTTTGGGCCGCATGCCATTGTTTTATTAAAATAACAATCCCACTTTTCCACAACTCTATTAAACATGACATCCCATATTAATATAATAACATTAAATCCACTTGTGTAATACGCTATAATGCCCTGTCTTTGTTTTAGGGCGAGCCCGGTGCACGAAGCTCCCGCTATGCACAGGGAGTCCGGGGAAGGGCCCGACCACGAGGGTCTATAGTACACAGCCTTACCTTGCATTTCTGCCAGAGACTGTTTTCAAGGCTTGAACCCGTGACCTCCTAGTCACATGGCAGCAACCCTACCAGTTGCTTCAAGGCTCCCCTTCGTGGGCCAGCCAGAGAATGGTGGAGGACATACTCAGGATCCTTGCTTGCGGGATCTCCCACAGTGTCTTGGGAAATGTTCTCTGGTCCCTTCGAGTGTGAGGGAGGAGAGTCGATTGAGATTCGAGAGTCTGAGGCAGGATGGCTTATCAGTCACCAAGTATGAGACCCGTTTTTGTCAGTTACCTAGACATGCTACAACCGTTATTCCAAATGAGACAAAGAAAGTTCGTAGGTTTGTGAGGGGCTTGACCTATTCTCTTCGACATGCGGTGTTTAGAGTAGCTAGAGGGGGGCCTCTTTCCAGTCGGTTGTGAGTTCTGTTAAGGAGGCAGAGCTGATGGAGAGAGAAATGTTTGGGGACCCTAAGAGGGCCCGTGCATCCAGTCAGTTCTCTGGTACCTCATTTGGAGGTAGAGGGTTCTATAGAGTGGGTGGCTCATCCCAGCGTCGAGGACCAATTCATGCATCACTACCCGCTTTTGAGGGTGATCAGGCACATCGTGGGTCTACAGGGCGAGATAGTTGTGGTAGTTCGTCAGGATCAACACTTTAGTCCTAGAGTCAGAGGCTTTGTTCAGTTCAGACTAGACCACCGGCACCACAACCTTACAGAGGGCGAGGCAGAGCTCAGACAGATAGAGGTGGTCGCAATCCTGGTAGAGGAGCGATTAGTTCCGTAGTCCGATAGAGTAGGGGTAGAGACATTGTTCAGACGGGCAGTGGTAGGGGACCACATTACTATGCCTTTCCAGGGAGGCCTGAGGCAAAGGCTTCTGATGCAGTTATCACAGGTATTATCCTGGTTTGTCATCGACCTGCATCTGTATTATTTGATTCTGGATCTACCAACTCCTATGTGTCATCCTACTTTTCATTCGACTTCGACTTGCTATGTGATCGTATGTTTGTACCCATTCATGTTTCTACACCAGTAGGTGGGTTACCAAATATTGAGTGAAAGGGTGATAGTAGTTCTTATCCAAGTAAAGTCATCTCTTACATCCATACTCAAAAATTGATTGATATGGGGTGTTTGTCCTATTTGACTTTCATTCGAGACACTAGTATTGAACCACCTTCTATAGAGTCTATCCCTGTGTTCAAGAGTTTGTCGATGTGTTTCCCACTGACCTTCCAGGTATTCCACCTGATAGGGATATTGACTTTCCTATTGACCTAGAGCCAGGCACAAAACCCATCTCCATTCCTCCGTATAGAATGGTTCCAGTTGAGTTGAAGGAATTAAAGGAGCAACTCGAAGATCTGTTGAGCAAAGGGTTTATCCGTCCTAGTGTGTCACCTTGGGGTACCCCAGTCTTGTTTGTGAAAAAGAAAGATGGGTCCATGAGGATGTGTATTGATTATAGGCAGCTGAACAAAGTGACTGTAAAGAACAAGTACCCTCTTTCCTGTATTGATGACCTATTTGATCAGTTTCAGGGTGCGGCTGTGTTTTCTAAGATTGACTTAAAGTCTGGTTATCATCAGTTAAGGATTAGGGCCTCAGATATCCCTAAAATAGCTTTTCGAACCTATTATGGCCATTATGAGTTTTTAGTAATGTCATTTGGGTTGACTAACGCCCCTGCAGCATTATGGAGTTGATGAATAGGGTGTTTCGTTCGTACTTAGATTCCTTTGTTATAGTATTCATCGATGACATCTTGGTGTATTTCAAGACTGAGGCTGATCATGTTAGTCACTTGAGGATAATGCTACAGAGGTTGAGGGAGGAAAGGTTACATGCAAAATTCTCCAAGTGTGAGTTCTGGCTCGATTAGGTAGTATTCTTAGGGCATGTGGTGTCCAAAGAGGGGATTAGAGTGGATTCAGCTAAGATGGAGGCAGTCAGAGGGTGGACAAGGCCTACTTCAGCTACTGAGACTCACAAATTTTTGGGGTTAGCTGGGTACTATCGACAGTTTATTCAGGGGTTTTCTTCCATTGCAGCTCCATTGACCAAGTTGACTCGGAAGAATGTAGTATTCCATTGGTCTGAGAAGTGTGAGGCGAGCTTCCAAAAGGTCAAGTCTTTGTTGACTTCGGCTCCCATTTTGACATTACCTGAGACAGGTATGAATTTTACAGTATATTGTGATGCGTCGAGAGTGGGGTTAAGTGGTGTATTGATACAAAGGGGTAAAGTGATTGCCTATGCCTCTAGACAATTGAAAGTTCATGAGAAAAATTATCCTACCCATGACTTAGAGCTGACAGCTGTGGTTTTTGTTCTCAAGTTGTGGCATCATTACTTATATGGTGTACATTGTGAGGTTTTCACTGATCATATGAGCCTTCAATACATATTCAGTCAAAGAGATCTAAACTTGAAGCAGCGTAGGTGGGTGGAGTTTCTAAAGGACTATGATTTAACTATCTTATATCATCCGGGGAAGGCGAATGTGGTGGCTTACGCCTTGAGTAGAAAGACTTTTAGTATGGGAAGTCTAACTACCATTCGAGTGGAGGAGCGACCTTTGGCTAGGGATGTTCAGCGTCTAGCTAATGACCTAGTCAGGTTATAGCTTTCTGATAAGGGCGGTGTACTTGCATTCCTTCAGGCTTGTTCTTCCTTGATGGACCAGATTCAAGAGCGCCAGTTTGAGGATGAGAAGTTATGCCTCATCAAAGACAAAGTAACCAGATGAGAGGCTAAAGAAGCGGTGCTTGATCCTGATGGCATTTTAAGGATAGGAGGTCGAGCCTGTGTGCATAAGGTAGGTGATTTGATTAGATTGATTCTTGAGGAGGCTCACTGTACTCGTTATTCTATTCACCCAGGAGTAGCAAAGATATATCATGACCTGAGTCAGCATTATTGGTGGTGTGGAATGAAGAAAGATATTCCAGAGTTTGTGGCTAAGTGTTTGACTGATATATCATGACCTGAGTCAGCACTATTTGTGGTGTGGTATGAAGAAAGATATTTCAGAGTTCGTGGCAAAGTGTTTGACTTGTCAGCAGGTTAAGTTTGAGTAATAGTGACCTGGAGGTGAGTTTCAGAGGATGTTCATTCCTATATGGAAGTGGGAGCGAATTACTATAGATTTTGTGGTGGATTTGCCCACTACTGTGGGTGGTTATAACTCTATGTGGGTAGTTGTGGATCGATTAACTAAGTCAGCTCATTTTATTTCGGTCAAGGTCAAGTATACAACAGAGAAGTTAGTCGAGCTTTACATCAGTCAGATAGTCAGATTGCATGGTGTGCCCATTTCTATCATTTCTGATCGGGGTTCACTCTTTACTTCACATTTTTGGAGGGCCTTGCAACATGGCCTAGGCACTTGGCTGGATAAGAGCTCAGCTTTTCACCCTCAGATAGATGGACAGTCTGAGCGAACTATTCAGGTGTTGGAGGACATGCTGCGAGCGTGTGTGATTGATTTTGGTAGATTCATTAGATGCAGACTTTCTGAGAGATGGTATGGAATGGGTCCGTATAATTCAGGGTAAATTGCTGACGGCCCAGAGTCGACAAAAATGTTATGCAGATAGGAGGGTCCGAGCATTAGAGTTTATGGAGGATGATCACGTTTGGCTCAGAGTATCTCCTATGAAGGGTGTGATGCAGTTTAGGAAGAAGGGCAAGCTTAGCCCTCGATTTATTGGCCCATTTGAGATATTGGAAAGAGTTGGAGAGGTGGCCTATAGACTGGCCTTGCCACCTAGCTTATCATTTATACATCATGTGTTCCATGTCTCCATGCTCTAGAAGTATGTGCTTGATGAGTCTCATACACTTTCATTCGATTCGGTGACTTTGAATCCAGACTTGTCGTTTGAGGAGGAGCCTATTGCTATTTTGGATAGACAGGTTCGCAAGCTCAGAAATAAAGAGATAGCATCCGTGAAGGTGCAATGGAAGAACCATCCAGTTAGAGAGACAACTTGGTAGATAGAATCAAACATGCGTACTAAATACCCTCACCTTTCGAAACTTCAGGTACTCTCTTTTAATTTATGTTCGAGGACAAACATGATTTTTAGTGGTGGATAATGTAAGGATCCGTTAAATGTTTTCAGAATTGGTCATGTTATTTTCTTAAAATATTCTTCTCGTAAACTTTGGTAGGTATTTCAGACTATTCAATAACTAAGACTACATATTATTTTATATGTCTGTTAAACTTTTTAGTTGTGACAATTAATGGTGGGTTGTATTTCATAGTGGGATGGCATAAACTAGTGAAAAATGGTAGTGACAACAACATGATTTGCACTACAATTATTATAGGCTCGTGCAATCATGGTGCACACCATTATAACTAAAATAACAATATAGAAAACAATTTATATATGTATGTATAGAGAAGTGTTCAGCCTAAGTAAAATAATATGAAGAGGTAGAGAAACCTGCCAACAAATTGATCAAAACAGAAAGCAAAGGAACTCAGAATCAAGTTAGAAAAGAGAGGAGAAAGAGAGGGGGATCGGGGAAGCAGTGACGAGGTGAGGCTAGTATAATTCTCCAAATTGTGACAAACCATAAGAGGTAATCTTCTAATTCGCTTATGTATCTTATATTATAATAGCATATAGAAATATAGAATTAAATTTACTATCACAAATTTGGTTTCACAATAAGGTAGATGTTCCTATCCTTCTTTGAGATTGTGATTAAATTATTAAATATTCGTATGTATTAATTTATGGAATGAGATCGTTTTATATATTGAAAAAAAATCTTTTTTTATAAATTTTGTGTGGAAAACTTTATTTATATGGGTAGTAGAATATGGGCATTTAAACCTAAATTTTTAGTATGTTTTAAAAATCTTAGATCTTTTGTAGTATCATTAAACCTACGGAATAAACATGAAAAATAGAAGAAAAGTTACCTAGAATTTGAATTGGAAAGTGTAGGGAACTGATGAATTACCATAAATATAGAATATAAAGAAAGATGAAGCTGCGCCAAAAACTTCAAAATTTCTTATAATCCAGAAGAAACTCTTACAATTTTGTATCTTCATGAAATTGAAATTGACACCTCGTTCAAATATACATTTCTAAATGGAAGGGAAATAATCACAAACTCAATCTGAGTGTACATGATATATATTAACATGTTGTAGTTCTTGATATTGAAAGAAAAAGAAAATGTATGATGAAAAATATGAGAAATTACAGGAGGAGAAGCAAGCTCTAATGCTTGACATACACTTAGTTGTATATAACATAGAAAAGTATTATGGGAGTTCAATAAATAAAATAAGTGGTAATAAGGAGACAATTCATGTGCCACTTTCACTTAGTCCCACTTTGTATATAAGAATCTGGTCAAATAGGAGAAACATGCAGAGAATTCCTTTGTGCCTTTTTTTTGGGCTGCATGCCATTGTTTTATTAAAATAACAATCCCACTTTTCCACAACTCTATTAAACATGTCATCCCATATTAATATAATAACATTAAATCTGTTATGAGATAATTGACTGCCATTTAATAATGGAAGCAATAATTGTCCAACAAGATGATGGTGAATTAGGAAAAGAGAAAATAAGTGGATGGTGGGTCCCATGCAAGTCATGAATGTTTATACTTTTTAGTGCTATAAATAGGTCTTTAAATATTGTTTAAGGATATACACACAAATGGAGCACGAGCAGAGCAGTAATATTTCTCACTTTCTCTTCTTTAAATTTTCAGATTTCATTTCTCCATAAACTTATTCTAGTTAATGAGTAGATTTATTTTATAACACGTTATCAGCACGAAGCTCTAATCAACTGAGATTTGCTAAAATCAAATTATCTTCTCAGGTATATAATTATATGTTTATTTATATATAATATCCTTCACATGACTTTCGTAAATCTTTGATTTGTAACTTAATTATCGATTCTATTTGTGAAAAGGAAAGATGGTTCACTAATAATGTGTATTGATTATCAATAGTTGAATATGACATAATAATAATTATCTCCATTCAATGAGATGAAAATTGTGAAGGGATACACATAAACTTTTAACATAGATATTCGGACTAACGTTAGTTGTTGCGGATAGTTGGACAACTTCTAGTCATCATTATAACATATTTGTTATTTGTTCCTTTGTCTTCTGTAAGAGTTTGTAGACAATTCCTTTTTATACTACTCATAACTTGCTTTAAAGTATTAATATACTATTATTCTAAATATGATAAGTTGACATGCTTAAAGATTAAATGTTACCTAATTTATATTTATGTATCATGATAATAGGCTAATCAGAAAATCCGTAAGTATGTTTCTTTTATACATTTATGACTATTTATATGACATAAATAAGAATAGTGTTGTATTAGACATAACTATAATTCAAATAAAATTATTCCACTAATATCTATTGAATCTAGTAGTATAATATTATACATAAAATTTATCATTTTAATCCTTCATGAGTTTATATGACTTTGCAACATTCCATGTTCATGTATATAATCTTAAGTACAATCTAACTTATTGTGTATTTTTATGATAGTAAAAATTATGTCGAATCTTGCAAAGCTATGATTTTTCTTCGCTATCATCTCCATGAAGGATTGAAAACTGAATATCTAACAGTAGAAGACCCGCTAGTCCTTTGGACTAATTTAAAAGAAAGGTATGACCACCAAAAGACTATTATTCTTCCAAAGGCTCGATATGAATGGATGCACTTAAGGTTACAGGATTTTAAATCTGTCAGTGATTATAATTCTGCAGTTTTTAAAATTACTTCTACACTAAAATTATGTGGAGAAAATATTCGTGATGAGGATATGCTTAGAAAAAATATTCTCCACTTTTCATGCATCTAATTTACTCCTGCAGCAGCAATATCGTGAAAAGGGTTTCAAGAAATATTCAGAATTAATTTCATGTCTCCTTGTAGCTAAACAGAACAATGAGTTGTTGCTAAAAAGCCACGAAACTCGCCCGACTGGTTATGCTCCATTCCCTGAAGCGAATACTGCATCATATAACCACTTTAATCGTGGTCGAGGTCGTGGTCGTGGACGTAGTCATGGTCAAAGCCAAGGTCGTGGTCATGGACGTAGTCATGGTCAAAGCCAAGGTTGTGGTCGTAGTTGTAATTATGAACATGGATTTCATGATAGTCACCCATACCATGGTGGTCATCATAAAAAAATTTCTTCCCACCTGAAGTGGAAAAATAATGGTGTGACAATTGAAAAAGACAAAAGTGGGCATAACAACAAATATTTTGAAACTATATGTTCTCGCTGCGGTGGTAAAAATCATTGGGCACGTAATTGTCGTACATCAAAACACCTTGTTGACCTTTATCTTGATTCAATGAAAGGTAAAGGAAAGAAGAAGATAGAAACAAATTTTGTTAATAAAGAAGGTGATCATGGACATTTTGATACTACTCATCTAGATGTTGCTGATTTCTTTACTAATCCAGATGAAAAAATTGATCACTTAATTGGTGATGGGAATATTTCCGACATGATCT
>DF357336.1:99119-110774 GCA_000787875.1 Solanum virginianum | reverse complement strand
AAAAACATATAAGTCAGATTCTCGAGATAAATACTCAATCAAGTTGAATAAATTCTTATATGGATTAAAGCAATCTAGGCGTATATGGTATAATCGCCTTAGTGAATATCTGTTGAAAGAAGGATACAAAAATAATTCTATTTGTCCATGTATATTTATGAAAAGATCTGGAAATGAGTATGTGATAATTGTTGTATATGTTGATGACATAAATATTATAGGAACTCCTCAAGAGCTTCCAAAAGCAGTCCAATGTCTAAAGAAGGAATTTAAAATGATCTCGGAAAAATAAAATTTTGCCTTGGGTTGCAAATTGAGCATTTAAAGAATGGTATTTTTGTGCATCAAAGTACTTATTTACTAAAAGTGCTCAAACGATTCTATATGGACAAATCACATCCATTGAGCTCCCCAATGGTTGTGAGATCATTAGACGTAAAGAAAGATCCTTTTAGACCTAAAGAAAGTGATGAAGAACTACTCGTCCTTTTAGACCAATGGTTGGAGCACTTATGTATCTTGCTTGTCATACTCGTCCTGATATAGCATTTGTTGTCAATCTATTAGCAAGATATAGATCTTCTCCTACTCGAAGGAATTGGAATGGGGTTAAGCATATACTCAGGTATCTTAAAGGTACAATGGATATGGGGTTATTTTATTCAAATGAACCCAATATCCATTTAATTGGTTATGTAGATGCTGAATATTTGTCTGACCCTCATAATGGTCATTCTCAAACTGGCTATTTGTTTACATATGGTGGTACTACAATTTCTTGGCGTTCAATGAAACAAACTATAGCAGCCACATCATCTAATCATGCAGAAATTTTGGCAATACATGAAGCAAGCCGAGAATGTGAGCTTGTTCATCGTATTGGAATTCGAAGACTCAAAGATGTTGAATGATGTCTACATGAGGGGGAGTTAAATACATTATATACTCTTTTCCTTATGCATGTTTTTCAATGGGTTTTGCTGGCACATTTGAATAAGGAGATTATATGTACTCTTTTTCCTTCACTAGGTTTTTGTCCCATAGGGTTTTTCTAGTAAGGTTTTAACGAGGCATATTCTTCAACAAATGGACATCTAAGGGGGAGTGTTATGAGATAATTGTCTGCCATTTGATAATGAAAACAATAATTGTCCAACAAGATGATGGTGAATTAGGAAAAGAGAAAATGAGTAGATGGTGGGTCCCATACAAGTCATGAATGCTTATACTTTTTAGTGCTATAAATAGGTCTTTAAATGATGTGTAAGGATATTGATATACACACAAACAGAGCAAGAGCAGAGCAATAATATTTTTCACTTTCTCTTCTTTAAATTTTCAGATTTCATTTCTCCATAAACTTATTCTAGTTAATAAGTAGATTTATTTTATAACAAAATCCACTTGTGTAATACGCTATAATGCCCTGTCTTTGTGCAGTTAATAATTTTAATTTCTTACAAATTTAAGTTTAATAATTTTGAAATGTAATCATGAATTTGGATGAGTTGGATCTAATCTAGACATATAATAGTTTAGGTGTTGTTAGTTTTAATTTGAAATCTTATGGTGATAATTTATTTGGCTAGATCGTGGTGTTATGAATTCTATTCAAAAAGGAAAGGTCGAAGTGTTAGATTGATCGTGAATTGACTAAGGCAATTGGATTTTTAAAACTTTGTAATTCTCATAGAATTCTCAGATTTTTTCCTTTCTCCTATGTGTGATACGTGAAATATTTTAATATTATAAAAATGTGGTGATTACATGTAAATGTGAGTTGGCGTGTTATTATGACACTTGAATTGATAAATGATGTTAAGTGAAGAGAATTCTATATTTTTGATATATATATTGTTGTGGCTGGGGATTATGAGTGGATTTGTTTGTGGAATTTATATCATGTTCATTCATTCCATGACATGCATATTTGTATTGATTTTGAATATTAATATGAGTGAGAAGGAAGATATTGGGACCGAGACCTTTACCGGTCAAGATATGATGCCGAGGTCTTTGTCGGTGAAATTACGATGTTAAAAATTTTAATTTATGATGATATTGTGATGTCGAGATTTCTGTCGGCAAATTTATGATGATATTGTTATGCCGAGGTCTTTGTCGGTGATGATGTAGTGTTGAGATATTTTTCAATGATGTTATAATGCCGAGGTCTTTGCCAGCGATTATTGCATAAGCATTGCATTTTACCCTTGCATATTATTGCATAGCATGAAGTTATTCTTGTGAATATTTGTGCTATCATTTTAGTTTGTGTTTTGCAATTGAGATATGGTGAAATACCAACTTTATTATGTATTATGTATTGTTGGGTTGGACTAAATTTCTGTACAAGTTGTAGTAGTGGGAATCGATTGGGACGAAAGGAGTTTGTGTATTCTATTAGACTACCTTTGTTTTGTTGGTTGACTTGCTGGGTACCGCGTGGTATTTGGTACTCACTCCTTACTTCTACACTCGTGTAGGTTGTGAGCCCGGATAGTGAATTGTATTTTCCTTGATACTTCGAAGCTTCTCAGGAGACGTAGAGAGGTAGTTGTTGTCATCTAGTTGACTCTCTTGTTCCTATTTCTTTTGTACTTGTTCTATTTGAGAAGAAGGACAATTTGGACTTGTATTTTTCTTGATTTTCTGTATTGTTAGTAGCTTGTACGCATGACAACCAAATCCTTGGGTGGTATTTAAGTTTATGGAAATTCTCAATTTTAATTGTCTACTCTAGTTAATTACTTTCGCACAATATTTTTTTATTATCCCTTTGAATTAAGGCTGACTTGTTCTGGTGGGATTGAACAAGTGCCATCATGCAAATTTTTGGATCGTGACACTTATTCTCTTATTAATAAATAGTAATAACGGCATGAGATCGTGGGAATTTATTATGCGTTTAGAATTGGACAATCTCAATTTTACTTAGCTACCGTCAACTCAAAAATAAATTCCTAGTTTAAATCCTATGGGTGATAATCAAGATTGTTGAATGTGCTAATCAATTTAGCCCATCTGCTTCCTCTAATGTGAATTTTCTAGATAATACTCGTGACAATTGTATCGACTAATCTTGTAATTTTTTGAAATACTTTAAGAATTTTTTTTTTGCACACGATATATATACATGCAATCAAAATTATTCTGATGATTTGTGATGTAGATTTTCTTCCCTTAAAGCCATGCGTAGCCCACATTACCTCGTCTTTCCAGTAAAGTGCATACCTATCGATATGTATTCACTATATAATCTTCTCGCACCGCTATTAATAATTGTAAGTTCCATCCTTTTTGTTTTATGCTTATCTATCATGACAAATCACATTTACTCTACACCCATCTTACATTCGCTCAATTTCACTGTGTATGCTTGATTCTATTTTGCGAAGAATCAAGGCTTTTACAAGATGCATCCCTATACAAATCACAAAATAATTGTTTAAATGTCGACTTAATCTTTAAAATAATTATACCTCCTGAATGAAGTCACATGTATACTCTTAATTCTATAGATTAAAATTTCTAATATGCGTGCATACAGTACTGAGTTAGAAGCTCATACAACCACAATAATGAATATACATCCAAGCTCAACACAAAAAACCACCGCACATCAAGATTAATGGAAGGTATTTTAATGGTTCTTAGATTACCAAAACACCTTATTAGGATACGTATTAATGCACTATTATGCCCATTCATCCTATCAAAAATATAAAACTATAAACATAACAATAGAAAGACAAACTTTCTTATAACATAGAATGATGTAAACTAAAGTCTTTTAAGTTATATATTGTTTAGTGTAAATGTTAAATTATATTTGCTTCGTCGAAACTTTGCGATTGATTCTGCTTTTTCTTACACTATTGAAAATGTAGATTAGGTCTAGTTAATTGTGCATTTCTTATATTCTTCACCAATAAAAGTTCTATCATATTCACTAAAAAGAAAACATGAAAGTCAAAGTGTTGAGACAAGTTGGGTTTAGCTATTACACAGGAGGAAGATAAGTGAAATGGGACAAAATCATTAGCATATTACTCGCACAACTTCTATCACCCTAAAATTTATGTATATTGGTAGTAATTATAGTTAGTTGGAAGTTAAAATATTTGAAAAATTAAAGTTATAATAGTAGTTGGTGATTGAGTTTTTATTTCACATTCTAAGTTCCATTAGTTTGAAAAACTAACATATTAATCATTTCAAAAATACTATAGGCTCTTGTATAACACAGCGTGTTCGCCACTACACTGGCTGGCTGGTGAATCCTTCATAAATTTTCACTTGCAGGACTCGTCTAATGGATACAATATATCTAAGTCATGCACCCGCAAAATAAATGCTCATGTATATATTTTAATAATTTAATGATATTGTGATTTTACAATTTGTAATTATGTGCACTTATTTTAAAGCACTCATTAAAACTACCTAAGATATACATTCATTCGATATGTCTGGACCTCGCTTAAAAGAGAATACAATATCTGGTGAATAAATTGTGACAGAAATTTTGAGTTTATACAATAGCGGTGCTAAATTCACCGCTTACCTACTAGTTATATACAAAGATTATGTAATAGCGTGTCAGACATTTGAATTACAATTTTTGTCCTAGAAACTATATCCATGTATATGACATTTATATATTGTCTTACAGTTGCGTTATAATAATAGTAAGAGATAACGAATAGAAATCAACACTGTTTAAATAAAAGATTTTTTGTTTGATAAAATTATACACAAAGGCAATATAAATAGAGTATAATCAGGCTGAACAAAGACAACTAACAAAGAAACAGAAGCATCGTTTTGTTCTATTTTATGGTGCGATGCCAAAATAATAAGTAAAAACACAATAATTGCGTAGACCTATAGTTATTGATACTTATGATACAAGTGATTGAAACTATGAAAAGTTAACCTGCATTTTATACATACGGGTCCCAAATATAGCTTCGAGCAAATTTACATAATCACATATTATCTAAATTCACGGCCTCAAGTTTTATGAATCTTATTACATTCAATTAATCGGTCATGATAAAGTACTATTTACAAACTTATATTTGGTGACTTAGAAACATTCATGCACACTATTCGTTTAATACACATCCAAAATAGTGAACAAATATAGCATGGATAAAATTGTGCGGTTAAATTAGATAAAATGAAGCATATAGACAATTTCAAC
This sequence comes from Solanum virginianum, assembly GCA_000787875.1. Classification (NCBI taxonomy): domain Eukaryota; kingdom Viridiplantae; phylum Streptophyta; class Magnoliopsida; order Solanales; family Solanaceae; genus Solanum; species Solanum virginianum. Next base: position 105,565 of record DF357336.1, on the reverse strand, counting down.
GATATATCATGACATATATAGTATAGATACTATTTTACAGTTGTAGACATCTCAATACGAAGCTACTACATCTAATATGTATATATACTTATACTACTATTTCGTTCCTAGTTATATAACAATGACTTGATTATTTGTAGACCTTACTTCCGATAGTAGATAACAGATTAGTCTCGGATCAAAATTGATAACATGTTTACAATTTAAAAATTGATAAATTAAATAAATAATAATATAAACACTCAAATCAAAACAAATCGAACCGAAGTCCGCTTGATAACAATAAATTTTAAGCCCATACAACTAAGGCTCTAGGTCCTCTCTAGTTGGGCATGTGCGGGCTTGCCCAAAACATTGGCAGCCCCTAAGAGCCCCTGATTTCTTCTACATTAGAGTTTACACTCCCCTCTTCATCTCTCAATTTCTCAATTTGCCCGTTCCCTGTGGAACCTTCTTCATCTTTCACTTTCATCAAACAGGCACCAGTTATATAGCTGTTGTGGAAATTCTAAAACTGATCATGATGAAATTAAGCCTTTGATGTTTGGATTGATTAGATCTAATGTTTCGAGGTCGATCAGAATTTTCGGTTGGCGGAATCTATAATGAGAAATCGATTATAGCTAGCGTTAATCAGTCCTACAACATTGATCACGAACTTATTTGATTCGCAGACGAAAACCATTCATAGCAATATTAATCAGCTCAAAAACATCATTTTATAATCAGGCTGGAAAAAAAAACCAACTACTAAAGAAACAAAAGCATAGTTTTGTTCTCATATTATTGTGTGATGCCAAAATAACAAGTAAATGAAAAAGTAAAAAATACAACAATCATATAGACTTAGTTATTGATACTTATGATACAAGTGACTTGGAACTACAAAAAGTTAACTTGTATTTTTGGACGACATACATACAGGTCTCAAATATTGCGTTGAGCAAAATACATAATCACGTTATTATCTAAATTCACGGCCTTAAATTTTATGAATCTTTTTACAATCAATTAGTCAGTCATAATAGAACATTATTTATAAACTTATATTTGGTGACTTGAAAACATACATACACACTATTCATTTAATACACATTCAAAATAGTGAACAAAATAAAATTGTGCGGTTAAATTAGGTAAATAGATTATATAGACAATTCTAACGATATATCATGGCATATACAGTATAGATACTGTTTCACAATTATAGACATCTCAACATGAAGCACGTGCTGTGAATCTAATATGTGTATGTGTATATATGTATGTATGTGTATATATATATATAGCGAACAAATAGACAATTCCAACGATATATCATGACGTGCATATATAGTATAGATATTGTTTCGCAGTTATAGACATCTCAATATGAAGCTACTACGTGCAACGCATGTGCTGTGAATCTAATATGTGTGTGTATATATATAGCGTCCAACGATATATCATGACGTGCATATAGTTACATTTATATATGAAAAATCGAGATCTGTGTAGATACAGTTTCACAGTTATAGGCATCTCAATATGAAGCTACCACGTGCAACGCACGTAATGTGAACTAATATATATATATACACACACGACAATGGTTGCCCGTGCAAGCACGGACCCAATATATATTCGACGATAGATGAGACAAATATTGATAAAGCACCATTAGTAAGAAGTTGTTAATACATACACACCCAGTTGTGCGTATGTACGTATAATATTTCACTTTTTTTCAGTATTTTTTTTCTATAGGTGGCAATCATCTTGTCATTCTTGATTGTTGTTACATCTGTATGAGACTGTAGTTGACAAAATCTATTGTTAAGAGGAGAAGAATATTGAGTTATGGATGTAGTCCAGTAACAATTGAGCATGACTAATATTGTCATTTACCTTATTAAAACATCGGGCATCATAGAAAAAATTTAAAGCTCAAAATAAAATTAAGAAAAAAACATACTAGGATCATAACTTAGGAAATCAAATCTATAAAAAAAAAATTGAAGAGGAAGACAAAGGACAACAAAGAATCACCTCAAAAGTGCAACAAATTTTGAAGAAGACTGAAGATGAATAAAAAACAGTACTCCAAAACATAAAAATGAAATCTATGGAAACAAAATACTTGTCTTCCTCTTCAATAGATGATAGTAATCTATGAATATCACATGCAAGAGATTCTGAAATAAATTACCAGCAAATAATTTCAATAATAAAAAATAAAAAATTAAATGAAGAAAAACACTCACCAAAATTAGGAGTTGAAACCATATCCAATGTAGAATCAGATATGCAACTATTCGTATAAAAAAATGTTGGAAAGTAATTTTGGTTTGAATATGAGAGGAAGGGTTTTGTGAACAAGAAAGAGAGAGAACCAGAGGGTAAGAACAAAATGCAAAAATAATTAATACACTGGATTTTGGCATTCAATTAAAATGACACATAGCATAAGAAAGTATTACTAAAAGACTAAAATACCCTCACTCTTAATTCTATTGACAGTCAGTAGGCATGTTGATACAGTTGACATATCACTCTTCTATATAAGTAGACACACACTACTATTTATTCCTAATTAATATTACAACGACTTGAATATTTGCAGATTTTACTTTCGATAGTAAATAAAAAACTAGCCTCTCTTTCTATCTATTTTAATACCTTCTCTCTTTATAAATAAGCAATTAATGTTATTTTCATAATTTATTATAATAAGTTTTTAGAAAAAATTTGAATGAATAGGTCTTAAATAAAAGTAATCAATATAATTATTAGAGATATCCAAAATTTTTTGTCACTATTTCTATTTTTAACATCGTGTATATATGATTAGATTAATATTTTTTATTTATTAAATTAAAAATAAAATCATTAAAGATCAATAACATGTTTACCAATAAAAAAAATAAAAAATAAAATAAATAGTATAAAAACCAAATCGAACCCATTTTCACTGGGTAACAAGAAGTTTTAAGCCCACGTAGCTAGGGCTATAGGTCCCCCAAAGTTGGGCATTGTGTACCCAACTTGCGCAAAACGTTCGCAGCCCATAGAGCCCCTGGTTTCTTCTACTTCAGTTTACACTCCCCTCTTTCATCTCTCGATTTCGCCGTCCCCTTGTGTATGTATCCCTTTTCATCTTTCGCGTTTCATCAAACAGGTGGGGACAAAATAATCGTGTTCTTCTTCATTCGTATCTCAACAACTGTAGCTGCCCCCGTGTAGCTGCTGTGGAAACCCTAGAACTAATCATGATAGAATTAAGCCTTTGGTGAATTTGATGCCTGAATTGATTCGATCTATTGCTTCGAGGTGGATCGAAATTTTCGATTGACGGAGTCTACAATGGAAAATCAATTACAACTGTCCTTAATCAGTCCTACGACGTCGTTCACGAGCTTGTTTGATTCGCAGGCGGAAATCCTCCGTAGCCAGATTAATCAGCTCAAAAACATCGTTTTACAACAATGCAACCTCACTGGCGTCAATCCCCTCTCCCAAGAGATGGTTCGTTAGTTTTTTTAAATATTTTATTTATGTATTTTTTTCTGTTTGCTCTTCCCTAGCCAGTGGCGAGATGTTGAACCGTAATTGTTAAAAAAATTTGAACTCCGGAATGTGCACAGACTGGCTTAAAATTCTGAATTTGCCTCTGCTCTCAAAATGATACTTTATTGATGCTCAAAGTTTGGGCGGAAGACTGCTAATAAGATGAACTTGTTGTTAGCGATTGTTTTAGGATATGTAGCAAGTAGCAACTAGCATTGGTTAAGCTGACAGTTCACTAATTTTTTTAATCAAAAAAAGTTGATAGTTCATTAAGTTTTATGGTTAACTAGATTCATCTCTTACTGTATAGAAATGGTAATAAATTTATGTAGGTCATAAACATAGCCTACTATATGTGATAAGTAACTTGAGATTAGCAGTGTGTAGTCACTTTTGTGAGTTTAGGACTAGCATGTCTTATAGTTTCTGTTTATCCAGAAGGATAGAAGAAACAATAGCTACCTCTTGACATATGTTTGCATTCGGAAAATTTAAGATCTGGGGTGTATTTTGTGTGGCAGAATTTATTTCACAGAAATTGTTTTCCTTAATAAAATTATTTTCAGTGTTTTCTGTTACCTTGCATTGTGGAAAATGCTTTCTCTAAGGAAAATATTTTTTATCAAAACGTAACTTCCATCACTAACGGCAGTAGTCATTCTCCATTATAATTATCTAGCTCCTAGTCCATATTATCTGTTCGAATCAGTACTTAGACATTATTTTTAACTTTTAACTCAAAGTTGTCACCAGAATTGCTATCTCATGCCTAATATAATTATTGTGCATCACATATACTATTTACAAAACAGAACATGGAGGTGCAGTGATTTATAGTAAAACATTTTTCTTGTTGAGAAATCCCAGAGACCGGTGGCACAAGGTTGATAAATGACCCGCACCTCTGCTCTTCTCTACTTAAATTCCAGGCTTTGTATGTGCCAGGGTTAGTGACATACCGTAATCCACACATCAAAGCCTGCCCTGGAGGCTCTTGTAGTACATTTCTCCCCATACCGTTTATCCTTCAGCTCCTATTTACGATAATTCTTCAGCTTATGCATCTTTACATTGTTGACTGCTGCCTTGTATTGTATTTTGAAGTGTAGTGAGGCTGTAAATAGTTGCCTTCTAAGCTCATATAATATTTAGAAAAGATATAGAATTTGATGATAATGTTACCTTGTAAAAAAACAGAAAGATACAGAATCTGACGAATAACCCTGAATTGAAAAAGTAAATTGAAATGCGTTTCACCTTGTGAACAAAGCATCTTGGTTAATCCTATCGTTAATTTCATTTAAGACACCAAAGTGATATAAAGAGATAGAGTAAATAAAGGATGTTCGTATGGTTTTTCTTTCCAAAGTCATTTACAAGTAACCAGTCATTTATAGTACTGTAGTGGGTACTTGTTTGTAGAGTTTATCAGTTTGTAGTCTAGTGGCGTCAGGAGATAATGGTGGACTAGGGTCATGGCGTCGGTCGGGGTCGAAGGTAAGGGGTAGGGGTGGCAAGAGGGTCACAGGGTTATTTAAGTTAAGGATAGCATCATGGAATATAGGGTCACTAACAGGGAAGTCCATAGAATTAGTAAAATATTTTAAAAGGAGGCATATTAATATAGCGTGTGTCTAGGAGACCAGATGGTTAGGCACCAAAGCACCGGACATGGATGGGTTTAAGCTGTGGTATTCGGGCGGTTCTAGTGNNNNTGTAGACATGTAGTGAACGTAGTTAGTGCTTATGCGCCCCAAGTAGGCCTAGATGGGGAAGTCAAAAGGCTCTTTTGGGAGGATCTGGATGAGATCGTGCGAGGCATACCGGAGACAGAGAAAATCTTCATTGGGGGTGATTTTAATGGGCATATCGGGGCAGCTACTAGCGGGTTTGAAGATGTTCATGGAGGGGGAGGCCTTACCCCTGCCTTTTCTCGCAAGATGGGAGAAAAGTTGAGAAACTTAGAGGCGTGGAGTAGTGAAGGTAATGTGAACTGTATGTGGGACACGACCGCTGGTTACATAAGAAAGGTAGCTACCGAGGTACTAGGGGTTTCGAGAGGGAATGTGCACAGACTGGCTTAAAATGTGGGACACGACCGCTGGTTACATAAGAAAGGTAGCTACCGAGGTACTAGGGGTTTCGAGAGGGACCTTTGATGGACGTCAGGGCGATTGGTGGTGGAATGATGAAGTTCAAGGCAAAGTTAGAGATAAGAAGGTCGCTTACACAGAGTGGTTAGAGTGTAGGGATGAAGATGAAAAGCAAAAACTTAAGGTAATCTTATAGACGGCCAAGTCAGAAGAGAAGATGGCGGTGACGATTGCTAAGTCAGCAGGTTTCTGTTTATCCAGAAGGATAGAAGAAACAATAGCTACCTCTTGACATATGTTTGCATTCGGAAAATTTAAGATCTGGGGTGTATTTTGTGTGGCAGAATTTATTTCACAGAAATTGTTTTCCTTAATAAAATTATTTTCAGTGTTTTCTGTTACCTTGCATTGTGGAAAATGCTTTCTCTAAGGAAAATATTTTTTATCAAAACGTAACTTCCATCACTAACGGCAGTAGTCATTCTCCATTATAATTATCTAGCTCCTAGTCCATATTATCTGTTCGAATCAGTACTTAGACATTATTTTTAACTTTTAACTCAAAGTTGTCACCATAAACTCCTGAATGAAAAAGGAGATAGAGAGATTGAGCTGGGTGAGTTGGCACACTCCGAAAACCATCGTGATTTTGGTTATTGCAGGCGGCTCAGAGTTGAGGAGGTAAGACGGGCTATTAGTAGGATGAAGAGGGGGAGAGCGATCCGGCCCGATGAGATTTCGACAGACTTTTGGAAAAACATGGTCAAGGATGGCATAGAGTGGTTGACTCGACTGTTCAATGCTATT